>CM060957.1:25476145-25600610 GCA_030765055.1 Mantis religiosa
ATTCTTTATATTTCTAGCCCACTTTTGTTTTACTTTCTGTAAGAACTCACCAATACTTCTTACGTTCTTTTCCTCCCTGTCCGTTTACATTTTTATAGCTAGTATCCTCTTCTCTACTTTCTCCCATTTTTCTTCCCAAACCTTTTTTCTCCATATTGCAACCTCCTCGCATTCTGTTACATAGTGTTCTATGCTTTCTTTTCCCCCGCACAATTCAGAAATTTCCCTTTTCCCTACCTCTTATCCCTCTTAGAAACATTGTTCCTGTTCTCATCCAAGCTAACCCTTCTCTCTCTTGCCTGTTACAGTAATCTACATATACTTCTCGTCCCCAGTTTCTTTTTATTTGTTTTTAAAATTGTAATGATTTCATATTTTCTAGACTTCCCATATTTCCTGTCTTTCTAGATCTTTTATTCTGTATTTTACTAATTTACCCACATCGCTTGTATTCCTTTCCTCTAATCTCCATATATCTCCCATTCTTATTTTTTTCCACAATTTCTTCTATTTCTGCCCACCAACTATTTGAGTTCTCTAATATTTTTTGCTGTCTCATGCATAATTTCATAATTTCCCCTTCTTCTTTGGCCAAGCACCTATCCCAAAATGTTATTATTCTTTCCATTTTTACTCCATGTCTTCTTGTCTTTCCTAATTCTACTAAAGCTACTTCCCTAGGTGCTGATCTTGGTAAGCCTAGTAGCTCTTTACAAAACCTTCTGTAGTTTTGGTTCACCCTTTTGTTTACCTGTGTGACGCCCCCCCCCCCCCAGATCTCCACTGCATACAACATTTTGGATTCAACTAGTGCTTCATACATTCTATCTAACCACTTGGTTGTCATTTCTAGTTTATATTTGCATATTCTTATCCCATTCATTGCCGAACTTCCTTTTGCTTCAATTTTTCTCCTGTGTGCTCCCCATTGTTATTCAACCTTACTCCTGAGTATTTTACGGAAGGGTCCTCGAAACCGGAACAGAGCAGTGATATAAGTCAATGTAGCCCTTTGTGCTTGGAACTGACTTTAAAAGGGGAAAGATGAGAGAGAGAGACAGAGAGAGAGAGAGAGAGAGAGAGAGAGAGAGAGAGAGAGAGAGAGAGAGAGAGAGAGAGAGAGAGAGAGAGAGAGAGAGAGAGAGAGAGAGAGAGAGAGAGAGAGAGAGAGAGAGAGAGAGAGAGAGAGAGAGAGAGAGAGAGAGAGAGAGAGAGAGAGAGAGAGAGAGAGAGAGAGAGAGAGAGAGAGAACCAAAGAACGACCAGGTCCGGTAGACGAATGTGTAAGCGTGGACTGGGTTCGTACCGTTTGCAGATTTAACTCTTCCGATGCCACACCAACCTGTCCAAAGTCCGAAGGAATGCCGGTTGTGAAGCCTGTCGGGAAATTTTCCAGCGCTGGTGGCGGCCTCCTGTCTTCAAACCGGACTGTGGACTGTTTTGAGGCCACGAAAATGGAGACGCAAGTTGTACTAGACTGCCGGGGAGTTTCAAGCTGGTAAATAGTAGAGATCCTGCATTCTGTACTGTGGCGATTCCTTGGGACGGCTGTCTTCTGTCTCCACACAGTTCATCCTTCCTCCCGGGGATGCACCACTTGGGACATAGTTCTGCTGCACGTGCCGAATAGAAGATTTCCAAGAATATCCCCTTATTATCAGTTACACGAAAATTTTTAGAACGTTTCTATTTTCTCAGAAATTGTTCTATGTATTTATTATGAATTATTTTCATGTTAAATGATATGCATATCTTTGAAAACGCTATCAGATGTCCCCTTCATCTGAAAGATTTGTCTGACTGGTTAAACGTAAAGCTAGACAAAATCCTACTGCATCAAAATATAGATCATGTTCAAACACGTAATTTAACTCAAATACATTTTTAAATGAAGTGAACCACTTCGGAGACATCTCTTGTAATTTGTTTGAACAATACTAATACATTTCTCATAAATGTGAGGCCATTGTTAGGTTTTTGCGTCCTGGACATGATTGAATGGATGTCAAAGCCATCGTATAATATATTTGTGTTTAGTCATGTGGCCTAAAGACATTTATTTTCGATGAAATTTCACTAACTTAAGAGTGAGTGCATTTTCTTCTCTATCAACTAGGTACGTAAAGAACTTAGCACAAACTTTAAGTTTAAACACTCTTATCTAAAGATTCAGATGCAGTATCAGAATATCACGCAAGACCACATTGTTGGAATGTTGGTACAAATGTATTAAGAGAGGTGTTTTCAAGCTTACCAACATAAAGTCAGAGTTATGCGAAGGTAATCGCTTACAAATTACAGACGAAGTAGGTACCACTTTCCTTCGTGCCGCAGTGAATCCATAGAATGCCAATTTAGCATCATAAATCATAAACAGCGGTCATCAGGTACATACTTGAGATAATTCCTGAGCCATGCCCAGCATCTTTCACTTTTGTTACTTCATTGTAACGTAACCAGAATGCTTCTGAATTTGGTGACTCATAATTCCATGTCTTGAAAAACTAGTCAGCATGTGCTATCAAACCTATTTTGTAACAGTTGGATGTAACAGTTCGAAGAAAATGGATACGTTGTTGAATGCGCAGAAATAAAAAACTGTGACACTCTCAAATAACTTTCTCAATCCACCATCGTTTACTTGCATTACGTACTTCTGAAAAGTATCCTTACGAAATTTTGTTTTCTCTACTGTGTATAGTATAATAATAATAATAATAATAATAATAATAATAATAATAATAATAATAATAATAATAATAATAATAATAATAATAATAATAATAATAATAATAATAATAATAATAATAATAATAATAATAATAATAATAATAATAATAATAATAATAATAATAATAATAATAATAATAATAATAATAATAATAATAATAATAATAATAATAATAATAATAATAATAATAATAATAATAATAATAATAATAATAATAATAATAATAATAATAATAATAATAATAATAATAATAATAATAATAATAATAATAATAATAATAATAATAATAATAATAATAATAATAATAATAATAATAATAATAATAATAATAATAATAATAATAATAATAATAATAATAATAATAATAATAATAATAATAATAATAATAATAATAATAATAATAATAATAATAATAATAATAATAATAATAATAATAATAATAATAATAATAATAATAATAATAATAATAATAATAATAATAATAATAATAATAATAATAATAATAATAATAATAATAATAATAATAATAATAATAATAATAATAATAATAATAATAATAATAATAATAATAATAATAATAATAATAATAATAATAATAATAATAATAATACTGTCCACCTTCCGTTTTGAAACGTTCAAGTCACTCGTCACTTGTCCTTCGCACCTCGCTTTAAATTTACGTAATACTGAGTTGGAACATGCAACGAAAGGAATATGCCGATCTCGTCTTTGCTTCAAGTATTAATAACTTTGCGATTTTATAATTCACTAAATTATGTAGATAATACACTGTCCACCTCCAGTCTTGAGACGTTTAAGTCAATTGACACTTGTCCTTCGCTCCTCGTTTTAAATTTACATAATACTGAGTTAGAACATGCATCGAAAGGAATATGCCGATCTCGACTTTGCTTCAAGTATTAATAACTTTGCAATTTTATAATTCCCTGAATTATGTGGATAATACACTGTCCACCTCCCGTGTTGAAACGTTCAAGACACTCGTCACTTGTCCTTCTTCGCTCCTCGTTTTAAATTTACATAATACTGAGTTAGAACATGCATCGAAAGGAATATGCCGATCTCGACTTTGCTTCAAGTATTAATAACTTTGCAATTTTATAATTCCCTGAATTATGTGGATAATACACTGTCCACCTCCCGTCTTGAAACGTTCAAGTCACTCGTCACTTGTCTTTCTTCGCTTCTCGTTTTAAATTTACATAATACTGAGTTAGAACGTGCACTGAAAGGAATATGCCGATCTCGTCTTTGCTCCAAGTATTAATAACTTTGCGCTTTTATAATTCACTGAATCATGTGGATAATACACTGTCCACCCCCCGTCTTGAAACGTTCAAGTCACTCGTCACTTGTCTTTCTTCGCTCCTCGTTTTAAATTTACATAATGCTGAGTTAGAACGTGCACTGAAAGGAATATGCCGATCTCGACTTTGCTTCAAGAATTAATAACTTTGCGATTTTATAATTCACTGAATTATGTGGATAATACACTGTCCCCCTCCCGTCTTGAAACGTTCAAGTCTTCAAATATTTCTCTTTTACATTCACCACATCCGTTCTCTTATTTTCCACGATATCCATATACTTCGTTATCAATTCAATTAAAATTTTTTTCTCCATGGATGAGAAATTTGTCTCACGGCTTTTGTTTACGATTTTGTTTACCCGACATCTTTTCAGCTATGTATATGCAGACGAAAATGAGAACAAAAGCGCATCGCAGTATGTTCAGAAAGTAATATGACTCATCCAACACCAACTCCAATACTCAGACCATAATACAGATTCCAAGATGGCGCCCGTCGAAGCCCAGCGACTCTGGTTACGCAGAATAGGAAGCTATACACAATGGACATAATATAATCCATATTACGGAGCAGCGAGGTAACTCCTAAGCATTTATCACTTTATACTTTCAACTAAAACGTGTAATAACATAAAGAGCATCATGACAAATCCTAAGGGCTTATCACATTATATAGTAGCACGACCAGTACTATGCATTTTCCACCTTATACTTCCAATCAAAATTTAATTTATAAGGCATGACAACTCATAAGAATTAAACACAGCAAACTTTATCTTATTGGACTGTATCATCCTATCGTCTGTAGCAAGTACTAAAGTTTCTTTTACATTGTTTACATGGTAACCTTTTCTGGCAAGGACATACTGCTTATACTATAATATTTAAGAGAACTCACCAGATTGTCCAGTTTACTCCAATTGTCACGTTTGAAGGTGTCAGTTCCCTCACACTGCAAGATCCATTTAAAATTTCCCACTGGTAGGCTCATAATATTGCTTCTAGGTTATGAAATACTTTGAAACTTATTAAGTGAAGGAACATCAGTGAAGCTGGGATCTTGAATGTTATTGAAAAGAAGGTAACTAATCGTCTTTAATAATGACTATCAATGGGTTAAAATCTCCTCACCACTTCGGTTCAAAACTGTCAATAACATCTTGTGCACACCAAATATTAAAATTATCTTCACTATCTGTAAAATGTATTGGATGCATTCTTCAGGATTTCGTATTTTCTGGTTGAGCTTTAATGTGTGATAGGATGGCTGATTCTTAAAAATCGTGGGGTAGGCATCATCTATCAAGTTTGGTACTTTTCGAAGGGCACGAATTGGTTCACCATCATTTACGGGAAACATGTCTTCCTTAACCTCAAAGCACTGTTCAAAATGATGAATACAAACTACAGTTTTGTCATTTACTTTAAAATCTTTACGATGTATGATCCTGATCCACTTATCCCATTACGATTTTTCCTTCGCAAATTTAAATGTCGTGTGAGGTGGACTACCATAATTAGATTGCAGCTGGGAACACAACAACGATGCATTTCGACAATTCTTCACAGTATATATTTAGGTAAACGTTATCACTTTATGTTAAATACTTAACTATAAACTAACTCGTTAGTCACTAATTGCCACTGTAATATGAATTACATTAATTCTTCAAACACACAATCAAAGTAAACAAACACACACTTCACTCTGTAGATATAACCACAACATAACAAGCTGGGCCACGAGCGCCGCCATTTTTTCTACAATCGATTCTCGTATTATGGTCTGAGTATTGGAGTTGGTGTTGACTCATCCATAGCCTTCTATAGCTGTTATATTTACAAGTCTCTTGGCGTTGACACGTGTTTGTTAACATTTTCAGAAAACAGGTTGGTGAAATGCAAGAAATTTAACAGTTTTGATAGCGCTGTGACCAGTTTTATATTACATTTATTAACGTCGATTTTAACATCTGTTAGTGAAATCGGCCATTAATTTGTTGTAATTTCGTATTAAGCTTCCGCTCTGTAAATTTTGAGGGCAAACCGTAGCATTTGTAGCTATGTACCTACATCGATTAAGATGGAGTTGAGAAAAGCAATATACTGTTAGAGTAAGACATGGGATGTGTTTGCAGTTACGATACACTAATGATGTATTTGAGCTGTGTAGATATTTGGAAACGAAGCGGACGAAGGGTTGATGTTCACTTGTTACGTGACATGTTTCCCATCCTCTCTGACAAGTGCTACATGCAGCAGTGAAAGTCTTCAAGGAACGAGAGGTCAACAGGTAAATGACCTCGGTGGTCAAGCATCAGCGACCGACCGGTCACTGCAGCTTCTCAAGAGTGGAGTGGTTCATCTAATATTTACCAAAGCACGTCATAAAGTGTTGGTGACCAAATATAAGATTTCTATTGACATTAGGACCGAGATACAACCAGCGCAGTAAATATAGTGCAATCTATATAAACCTAAACCACTAAAAAAGCCATAACTTCTGAACCAATAAGAGGACACACGTGCAACTTTGGGAGAAGATAATACACAATTGTGAGATTATATTACACTATTTACATCTCAGAGAAAATGTTGGAAGTGTCCTCTACCAGCATCTATACATGTTTGTACTCGTCTCACCATATTCTCTGAAGTTTTACGGAGAGTATCCTCACCAATGTTACTTATTTCGGTTCGAATGGATTCCTCGAGAACATCAATTGTCCGTGGCCTATTCTTGTACAATCTATTTTTAGATACCCCCACAAGAAAAAATTCCGTTGAGGTTAGCTCAGGGGACTAATCTCAAAAGGTTTGTGAAAATTATAGGCCAATATCTATTTTATCAGTTTTTTCTAAAGTAATTGAAAAGATGGTGTACAATAGAGTCTTAGCATTTCTATATAAATATGATATTATATCGAAAGTGCAGTACGGGTTCCAGCAAGGGAAATCAACAAGCTCAGCACTACGGAACGTTATTGAAGATATACTAAAAATCTAGACAGCGGGAATCAATGCATGGGACTATTTCTTGATCAGTCAAAGGCCTTTGATCTAGTCGACCATGATATATTATTACACAAGTTGTATAATTATGGTATCAGAGGATTTCCATTTGAATGGTTTAAATCGTACCTAATAAATAGAAAGCAGTTAACGGAAATTGAATATGTAGAAATGGTTCGAAGGAGATTAAAGCTGCTCGCTCTAATGTAAAAAACATTAAATATGGAGTTCCGCAGGGCTCGGTATTGGGCCCCTTATTGTTCCTATTGTATATTAATGACCTGGCCAAAAACAACCAATGCATTAATACTAAATTTACTCTGTTTGCTGATGATACCAGTGTTCTCATTTCTGGGAAAAACAAACAAGAACTCAAAGCAAACGTTGATGGGATAACAGACTATGTTTTAAATTGATTTAAAGACAATAAACTTATTATTAATAAGAACAAAAGTATCGCTGTAGGTTTCCATCATAAAGTCAACAAAAATGTAAGTTTCCCTAATATATGCTTAGAGAATGAATCAGTAACTACTACAGATAAAATTAAATTTCTTGGAGTTTGGGTAATCTAGATTGGGGAACTCACACTGATGCTTTATCCAAAAAACTATGTCAAACTTGTTTTGCACTATATACTTTAAGATCATCAGTCAATCTTGATGTGCTTAAAATAGCCTATTTTGCCTACTTTCACTCGCAGTTATCCTATAGCATAATATTCTAGGGAAAGACGAGCTATACGAAAAGAATGTCTTTAATACAAAAGAGGGCCATACGTTTAATGATGAATCTTTCCAGTACCACAAGTTGTAGGTGCTGGTGATCGCTCATAAACAGTTAAATATTTTTGTCACAAATGCCGAAGTACATAGTCACAACACTAGAGGTAAATCACATCTTCATGTTACAGGGCATAAGAGAACCCTATATGAAAAAATTATACACTATAACTGTATTAAATTGTACAACAAACTTCCTCAATATTTCAAAGAATTACCAAATTTAACAATATTTAAAAGGAAATTAAAGAAGTATCTAATATAAAGATGTTTTTATTCAGTAAATGAATACCTTGATGATGAACAGTGAATCAGTTTTGTTAGAAATGTGTATTACATTCTAGTAACCTATTCCATTTTTTATATTGCAATTGTAAATACTATCACCTTATTTGTTTATCCGTTCATGTGTTTACTGTTAATCTGTAATATAAAATTGTATTGACGAAACCGATATTTCTGTAATTGGAAATCTTATGGTGAATAAATTTGATTTGATTTGATTTGTGACCCTTCAGATTTCACAGCGTGCGTTATTAATCAAGGCTTCGCGCGCCATTCTATACTCTATGGTTTTCTTTAAGATCGGCATTCATAAACCTGACACGTCTGATCACTCGCGAAGCGAGTTCACTTTTAGATGAAATATCTCTGTATGCGTGTGTTTTTTTATTCATTATATATTATATTTATGTCATCAAACGTTTAGTCATAACGGACAATGAATAAAATGGGTGAAATGATACTCAAATAAGCCCAGGGTCCAGGCACGTATTTAGAAGTCAATTTCCGGGGGGGGGGGGGGGGGGTCCAAAAATCTATGTTCAATTATTTTCTTTTTATAAATAAGTAATCAGGGATGTGCTTTTATTATGTTCGTAAAAAATAAAAACATATGTAATATATTGTATTCACATGACTTTCTCCACCCAAGCTTCTACAAATTGTTCTTAGAAAAGTTTGATTTTGTCTTGTTTCCTTGGATAAAGCCTGTAGAAAGGCCTTGTACATTGCACACTTCTTTTGTTCTTATACCTGGGATAAAGTGATATAATGAGTAATCAGATATTTAAAAAGGGAACCACTGGTTGATGCATTTGAAGTATTAGTTCTCCTTGAATGAAAAAGGGAAGCGGAACTTATAGGTTAAAAATTACATACCTTTAAGTATCTGGGAATTCTAATCAACAAATTATAACAAATCAGAATTGGGTAACTTTTCAATACATTATTGTAATTGACATTATTTTTTATTTTAATGAGTTCTACAGCTGCTGTGCAGTAACTTCTCGTTTATCCCTTAAATAACTTCAAGACTGCCTGACAGTTAAGATGAGAAGCTTGAATAAACCTTTTCAATTTATTTTAAACTAGGTTTTATTTCAAATATGTATTAAAAGTTTGAAATGATAATTCATTTGGGGGTTCCGGACCCCCTGGACCAGCCTTAAATACGTCCCTGCCAGGGTCCTTAGAGGTATCAGACATCCATCATTCAGGATAAGGAAAAAGCTCGTAAAAACCTTATTCAGGTAAGTAACTCTGAGCAAGATTCGAACTCGGGACCTCTTGAACGTGAGGCAGACAGTGTGTGTGTGTGTGTGTGTGTGTGTGTGTGTGTGTGTGTGTGTGTGTGTGTGTGTGTGTGTGTGTGTGTGTGAATGAGAGAGATAACAGATAACACAAAAACTAAAATTCTGTTAAATACCAAAGTTTAAGTTCAGCATTTTCTAAGGTGCTACACGAATAGTTTCAAGAAAATCCTCCCCCACAAACCAAATCTTCTGTAACAAGGATAATTTTTCTCAAACATCGATTTAACTAATAATTACGTAAAAATTGAAGCTAGCTACAGTGAAGCAATAAATATTACACAAATATAACTATTTTAAACCAAAACTTCACTTCCTTAAGAAAATTATGTAAAGTTTTCTTATTAATTAATGAGATCGATTTCGTAAACCCTTGTTTACATCCACAGCCATCAAATAACTTCGTCGGCAACGATACTGTCAGAGGTTATTATGTTTTTGAAAGTATTACCAAAATCTGAAAATGAAATAAACTTAAAAACAGATATTTCACAATCCATTACGCGATGTTTATTTTTTTAAATAAATACTTTTTCCCAAACCATTAAATCTGTCGGACCATTTAATTGTTTTAATAATTTAAATTTAGGATTTGTTTCATGGTTAAGTGACCAAAAATGATCTGCTACTGCCGATTTATCAGTTTTTTATACTTAATGTTACGAAAATGTTCTTTCGTTCTGGTTTCCAAATTATATATTGACTTCCAATATAAACCTGATCACAATCTAAACAATTAAATTGATAAATACCGGATTCTTGATTAGGAATTTTATCTTTTTTGGAGAATTGCAGTAAATTTTAATACTGTTAGTTAAGTGTACAGGTTCTACCCAGTTAGTCAAGACCCTTAGGTCCTTGGACCCTGGCCTCTTCAACCCGACAGCGATGGATACTCCGGGGTCTTTCCATAGGACAATACCTGATTTCTTAAAAAGCCCCCCCCCCCCCCCCCGTTGACAACATCAAGACGGATGGAAGTGGATACGCCACTTACGCGCGTCAACCCCGCTGGGAAGACTACCGAAAACCTCGGTGGGGCCTCCTGGTGATCTAGCACACCTTCTACTAGCTCTGCAGGCTAGTACCCGGGACTTATTAGGCAACCCTCTACCCTCTCTGGGCGGCCGTAGCCTGGCTAGAGGTACCCAATTCCCCGTGGGTGTCGGGAACACACTGTCCCCTCGAGTCCAACCCAATCCGAACAACTCCTCGACGGGAGGGGTTCGGCAGTTCGGTCCGACGTTCCTCTAGTAACGCCAGAGTTACCACGAGTGCCAAGGGTCCGCAGCGCCCGCACCACAGCAGCTGAAGGAGACAGATCCCCTCCCCTACAGGAAAATTTTAATACTGTATTTATTTTGAGGAACTAAAGTTATACGAAACTTTTTTTAAAAAAATAATTTAAAATGTTTATTAACCCAAGGATGGTAAGTAATTATTTTAAAACTATAATCGTCTTTTATTTTTTAAGTGTGGAAATTAATTAACAGTTTTTATATTTAAAATTTTCAATCTTTTTAGTATAAACTCTTTATTAAAATAATTAATTAAAGCAGTATTACTAATATAAGTGAAGTTTTTGTTGCAAATACTTATATTGTGTAATCGAATTAACTATTTAAATTAAAACAAAACATATTTAAGAAACTTTCGTGTGAAATGAAAAATATTTCTTGAATTTTCTGGAATAGACTGTAAAAATCCTGAATATGCTATGGCAAAGACTTTTGATAAAATTAGTTAACTGTAAGAGACCGACAGAATTTTACTGCACAAAGCAGAGGATCTCATTGAAGTGCACAGTTTATATCAAATATATATTTTTTAATTTATTATCTGGCTGATCAGTAGTATTGCTATACAGGCCATTGATAAATTACATAAGTATTGCATACAAATTAACAACTGAGGAATTACTGTGCCCTAACATATACAATACGTGATAAATTTATAATATAAACAAACAGAAAGCAACTAAGAACACATTTAAATGAAAGATAATAAAATACAACGTATATAACAAGATAACTAACACATTGAGTAACATTAAATAAGATGGAAAACAATTGAAAAGAGAGGTTAGAATGCGAGGCTAGATTATGTTCAGTGGTGTTATGAGAAAAATAGAGGATATACTTTGAATTAGTTAGAAAAGTCGCTATCTTCTGAATCAGTGAGTAGTATGTCTTGAGGCAGTTCTGGTCGTTTCAAAGTTTCGTTGTCCAATGTCATAGGTTACAGCGCCTGGTACTTCGGATAATCTAACGAAGAATGTCTTTGATATCAATTTGAAGTACAGATGTATGGGAAGAATACCAAGTTCCTGATGGAGTTGATCATTTCTAATGAACCATGGAGCCTTTGTAATACTGCGGAGAAATTTGTTTTGTATAACCTGAAGTCAATGAATGTGGGTTTTGCTGGCTGCACCCCATACAGGAGCAGCGTAAGAAATGATGGGGCGTATAAGAGACTTGTAGATCAATATTTAGCACTCCAGACCAAGCTGTGATTTCTTCTGTAGCAATGGATACAGTTTTTTAATTCTATAAATGTAACATATATGAGAATTCCAGGTTAATTTAGTGTCAAGCATTACGCCTAAATATTTGACTGGTGTTTCTGGAAGCCTCCATGTTAGTTGTTTTCCTTGCAGATCCAGTGGGGTGGATTTTGTTAAGATCTTAAGGAGAATATTTCCATTTCCGTTTTATTAGTATTTAATACTACTCGCCACATTTTGAACCACTTAGACAACATATTTAATGATATTTGTAGCCTGTTGATTGCAGTACTTAAGCCTTTATGCGAATAGAAAATAACGGTGTCATCGGCATACATAGCTGTAGATGTGGCATTTGTATTTGGAAGGTCGTGCATGAATATATTGAATAACAGTGGTGCCAGAATTGATCCTTGTGGAACTCCTGCTGCTATTGGTCGAAGATCGGATTTGTAACTGTCTATTCGCACTAAAAATTGGCGCTGTTAGGTAAAACTTTCAATTATTCTGATCAGATAAATATGTTGTTTCTTGGTTAACCTGTTTCAAGATATTCTTTTGTTGTTAGTTTTAATTGTTTTAAATCTAGCACTTTTATCAAGAGGAGTGTGATTTGTCGCTGTCCTTTCTTGCCGTGCAAGGAGAGCAGAAATTCAGTCATCTCACAGTGAGAGTTTAATTGCCGCTTATAATTAAATGTGTAAACTTGTAAATAAAACATTTGGGTTAACACAATGTACTTTAGAAGAAAAATAAGGCTATGGTAACAATAGTTTGTAGAAGAATGAGTAGTGATATCTTGTAACACAAGACAATGTTTTAACTAGTTGTACATTTATGAAGGCATTAATTAAAAAGGATAACAGGGAAATACCTGGGTTGCTATTTGCAGATGATTTAGCAGCAGGGGCTATTTCCAAAGTGGGAATAGATAAAGCAATTGGAGCAATAGATAAATTTTGTAAGGAATGGAGCCTTAGAATTAATGTAAAAAAAAACAAAAATTATGGTATTTAAGGAAGGCGACAAGTTAAGAAAAGAGGAGAAATGGCACTGGCAAAGAAGAGAAATTAAAGTGGTCAACACATTTAATTACCTAGGAGTACAATTAAGCAGTAAGGAGGATTGGAAGGAGCAGAAGAGAATGGCAATGGCAAAAGGTAAAATTGCATTAAAAGCTATTAAAGAATTATGTAGAAAATGAAGCTAGCTACAGTGAAGCAATAAATATTACACAAATATGAACATTTGTTAATAAATTTCCACTTATCTTAAGAAATTGATGTTAATACTTCTTTTTTTTTCTTTGTTCCATTTATACCCCGCCTTTACTGCAATGGTCATATCGGCGGCCGTTCTCCTTTGGAACATACTGAGAGTGTTAACTCGTTATCTTTGGTTTTTAATCATTACATCACGCACACGTTCACACTCTCATTCATACTTCCAGACTCTGGGGAAGATGGAATTATCTTAGTCGGAGAAAAAAACCCAACCTCACTGCAGGGAATCGAACCCGGGACCCCTAGCACGGTAGGCAGGTGCGCTACCGACTGAGCTACGGGGCCTAATACTTCTTTCTTCTTTCTAATGGAAATCGATCTCGAAGGCAAATCGTATTTGTCCTCAGTCCATCCAAAAACAAACTCCGTGGTCAAGGAAATCTCGGTTACCATCTTTTTTCATTTGTTATATTTTCAGCATTACCAACATCTGAAGGCGAAACAAACCTAAAACAGAATCAACTGCTGGTATGTCAATTATTATGCGATTAAACATTATGCGATGTTTATTTTTTAAAATAAATATATTTTCCCAAACTATTAAATCTATCGGTCCATTTAATTGTTTTAATAATTTAACTTCAGGATTTATTTCATGGTTAAATGACCAAAAATGATCTGCTACGACAGATTTATCAGTTTGTATTTAATGTTACGAAAATGTCCTTTCTTTCTGAAAACATAACAAAAGAAAAAACATGGTAACGGAGATTTCCTTGATTGTCTGTTTTTTGAATGCACTGAGGATGAACGCGATTTGCCTTCGAAATCGATTTCCATTAGAAAGAAGAAAGAAGTATTAACATCAATTTCTTAAGATAAGTGGAGATTTAGTAACAACTATTTATATTTGTGTACTATTAAAGCATGCCTAGATAAATTACCAGGAATGCAAATAAAACAGCTGGAGAGAATCTACACAGTCATAGTAGAAGCAAAAATGCTCTATGGGGTAGAGATATGGTGGAGGAGGGGGGTGCAAATATGAATGTGATACATAGAAATTTTTGCCAACAAGTTTTGGGCTTACCACGACCTTCACCAAATGGAGTGGCGCAAGCAGAATTGGGAAGACTGGGAACTAAAGGAATAATGGTAGATAGATAGAAAGTTTTATTCACCTTAGGAATATACAATATTCATGGCTTCGTCAAATTTTTACCCATAAGAATAATAAATTTCTTATGAGTAATACAATTATGAATAATACAATAGTAATTAAATAATACAATAGTGATTAAAGTAATGCAGTAGTAATTAACAGAATAATAATACAAATAGTAATTAAGAATAATGCAACTTAGGTCACATAATAGTTTAATGTATTACATTTCTAAGAACTAGGCTGTAAGAGACATAATTTTTACCAAACAACCAATATTTACTTTATTATTTAATTTTACTTCTTAGAAACTCATCTGTTGTCTGTGACATTACTTTTAGTAGGATATTTTTTACAGCTTTTCTGAATATTACAAGTATCACCTCCGAAGTTGCACAGGTATTTATTCACAAACATAATTTTAGGAAGCATTGAAAAGCATTGGTGGAAAGGGTGTTAAAATATTGGGCAAGAATTAGTTTAGATGAACAGAATATTCTACGTCAATGGTTGATAGTACAGGAAAGACTAAATGAGAGAGATTCATGTCTAAATAAGATAAAGGAAATGATGTTTAAAATAGGGTTGGGTGTCATGTGAGAAAACAGGGAATTATTGTAAAGTGGATATTGGAAAGAACTTAGGTTAAGGATGGAAGTTATTGAAAGACAAGAAATGTTAGGAAGCTTCAACTTGAAACACTCACTGGAAATTTATAGAGAGATGAAAGTGATGTGGAACAGGGAGAAATACATTGATATTTGTGATAAGGCAGCAAGAGAAGGCTTTGCATGGGCCAGAACAGGGGTGGTGGGAAGAGGGAGGGATCTGGAGAAATGCTCATTGTGTCACCAAAGGGATAAAGAATGGTATTTGCTTTTACAATGTGAAGAAACTAGGTTGCTTAGGGAGAAGATGGGTAGAAAAGAATGGGCAAGGCTACCAAAAGAAATTCAAGCAATAAAGTTAGAGTGTAAAAACTAGGTAAAATTTAATTGAAATTGGGAACTTTTTGGCAAAGTAAGAGCCAAATCGTTGAGGAAGATAAGTAAATATGACGAAAATAAAGATTAAGTTATTTTAGATAAGTTGCTAGTAGGGATACATTAGATCTACAACCTCAGAGTTTGACTCTATTGGGCCCAAGGGAACCAGATAAAGGTTACTTAATTACTTTATTAAAAATGATATTTAAGTATGTCCATATTAACCAAGATGCATCTCTCTATAAACGAGCCGTTAAAGTTGTGACAGGAGACTCAGTCATTTGTTAAGTCGATTGAAGACTACATAATTACATAGTCGAGAGAGGGAGCTCTGAAATTATCAGTGTGTGTGCACCTTCAGACCGGATAATGTATTCTTAACTTTCAGTGCCTTCTCTATATGATAATGTTATGACTGCTCCTTCGAAAGTTGGTTCATATTTATGTACGCCTGCTGTAGCTAACTCAGCCTTATCCTAAAATATCTGATGTATTACATTCACAGGACGTTCTCTATCCGTCGTTCCAAAGAGGTTTAGTACTTTCTCCACTACCAGGTGCGTTCAAGTTATAACACCTATTTTTTCAGGACTGGGACTAATATAGGAACTTCTGTTATTTTTTTTTTAAATACACGTGGACTCTTTGTGAATGCGTGATAGAGGTAGCAGCGCTGTACAGTGCATAGAAGCGCGCAGCTTTGTGATCATCCGTCAGTATTCGTAGCACCCACCTGGAAGACACTTTTCCCATTTTCAGATCTTCATGTGGGATTATGTGCACAGATCGCAAAAAAATACCAATTCTGGAGGCGATGTCTGCAACGCTCAATCGGCGATTCTCCAAAGCAACGTTCTCCTCTAGCTGGATTATGTCGTCACATCGGCTGCTGTGAGGTGGTGACTGTCTTGGTTTGTTGTCACACGATGTTCTGCCTTCATTGAACTATCGCACCCAGGAACACACATTAGACACATCCATGGTACCATCACCACATGCCTGACTCAACTGGCGAAGAATTTCAATAGGTATAACACCACAAAAATGGAGAAAACGAATGATTACACACTGTTCTTGGAATGAAAACGTCGCCATTTTAAGTATCAAAAACAGTCCTTACTCTCGTCACTGTCACTAGAATTTTATGCAGCGTACAGTGCTGCCATCTCTGTCACGGGATCACAGAAAGTCCACGTGTATTATTTTTATAAAAACTAGAAGTTTCTATCTAGTCCCAGTTCTGAAAAAAGGCGCTATAACTTGAACGCACTTCGTATTTACGTAGTAGTACTGCATTCCACCCAAAAATTACACACCGAGTTTTCACCGAAAATAAAACATTTTGAGACCACTTCAACAAAAAAAGCATTTTTATAAAAAGATGTCTATAGGTGTGAGTGTGTGTGTGTGTGTGTGTGTGTGTGTGTGTGTGTGTGTGTGTGTGTGTGTGTGTGTGTGTGTGAACAACATACTCAAAATCAAAAGCTCGGTCAAATACCACACTTGCTATTGAAGTGCTATTGCTAAATTCCCAAGATGGCACACGAAGATGAGGGTGACAACGACCCACAGAAAAAGAACCCTCTAGTGCCCACGAGGAGTATTACTTCCTTTGTGCCCGCCTCGGTAGCGTAGATCGCAGCACGTCTGCCTCACGTTCAAGAGGTCCCGAGTTCGAATCTGGGTCAGGATGAGTTACATGGATACGGTTTTTTCCGGGGTTTTCCCTTATCCTTCAAGACGAATGTCGGGTAACTCTAAGCTCCATGGACCCTGGGCTCATTTGAGCTTCATTTCATCCAGTTTATTCGCCGTCCGATATGACTTAACGTTGGAGGACGTAAATTAAAAAAAAACCTTTCTTTGAGCAAGCATCCGTGCCATGTGTTCGTCACCACCATGTGCCACGTGTCGCCACCTTTCCCGGTAACGTTATGCAAATTTGAAGCAATACGCGGTCTAGCCCCAGTCTCCAGCACGAGTTTTCTCTCAGGGTCTGCGTGAGTACATATAGGAGTAAGGATCACACTGATGACACTGGAATCCAAGTTAAGGGCTTATTTAATGACTCCTTTTTTATAATAACATAAATCACGAAGTTGCCGACCAAGGTACATCAATCTATATTACTGTCCGGAGTTACCGTACGTGAAACGTATATTATGCGATAACACTTAATTCGTGATTTACGCAAGAACAAATACGTCCCTTCTTGGGTCACGTCTGCCCTCCTGGATGGGCAGTCCAGATATGTCAGATTCCTTTCAAGAAAATGTGTCATTCACACAAGAATTCCCCTACTCAAGTGGACCTTTTGTTACATGTGGACCTTTGTGTCTTTTTTTTCTGTCAGCAGCTACTAAGGAAGGGTCTAAGAAAACCATTTTACCGAAGTGTCGACCAGATGGACCACCCGCGATGATGCCTTTCATCCAGTGAACAGCTAACCCAACAATCCTGTTTTACATTTAACGAAAATTTCCAGTGTTCCTATCCAATCTATTATTATTCTTAATTTACTGATCCATAATTTTGGTACTGCACGATACCTAGAAACGCACCTAAAACATGAGAAAGAGACGGAATAAAAGAGAGATGATGGAAAAGAAAACACAGTAGATGTAAATTACAGAAAGGGAAACTACGACATCATGGGTAGAGAGGATGTTTGCCGGAAATCGAACCCGAGATCCACGAATCCGATCCTCACATGCTATCTCGGAGCTATCTCGTAAGTAGCTCAGTGGTCCTTTGTGCTTTTTAACCTGACCTCTGTGATGAAGCAGTTATTATAGGTCAAATCTCATAGAATTATCATTGTTTTGATTTTGAGGTTAAGTGTGGTAAGTTCTAAGTTCAGTGGTAAGGAATCGGTGCTGGAAGCAGTTCATGAATCACTAAGTGCGGCACCGTGGAACCGGCATCGAAGTAGTTATCGTGAGAATATCGTAATTGTACTCGGAATTTGTGTAGGGCTCCGTGTAAGAGGTTGATCTGTGACCAGTATAGTGACCGCACTTAAAGCATCCCCAGGCGGTTGGCTTTGAACGGAAATACTGCTCTTCCCCCTAACCACAATGTTATAAACATCTTAGGATACATCTTAATTTTTTTTTAAAAAAAAGCCCGGCCCTTAAAGTATTCACAGCATAGTAAATCGCCATTAAGGTAGTTGTCTCATGTGTTTATGAGAACTCCTAGTGGTTTACTATAAAGCCCGGGCCTTAAAGTACTTACAGCATAGTAAGTCGCCATTAAGGTAGTTGTCTCATGTGTTTATGAGAACTCCTAGTGGTTTACTATAAAGCCCGGGCCTTAAAGTACTTACAGCATAGTAAATCGCCATTAAGGTAGTTGTCTCATGTGTTTATGAGAACTCCTAGTGGTTTACTATAAAGCCCGGGCCTTAAAGTACTTACAGCATAGTAAGTCGTCATTAAGGTAGTTGTCTCATGTGTTTATGAGAACTCCTAGTGGTTAACTATAAAGCCCGGGTCTTAAAGTACTTACAGCATAGTAAGTCGTCATTAAGGTAGTTGTCTCATGTGTTTATGAGAACTCCTAGTGGTTTACTATAAAGCCCGGGTCTTAAAGTACTTACAGCATAGTAAATCGCCATTAAGGTAGTTGTCTCATGTGTTTATGAGAACTCCTAGTGGTTTACTATACAGTCCGGGCCTTAAAGTACTTACAGCATAGTAAATCGTCATTAAGGTAGTTGTCTCATGTGTTTATGAGAACTCCTAGTGGTTTACTATACAGTCCGGGCCTTAAAGTACTTACAGCATAGTAAGTCGTCATTAAGGTAGTTGTCTCATGTGTTTATGAGAACTCCTAGTGGTTTACTATACAGTCCGGGCCTTAAAGTACTTACAGCATAGTAAGTCGCCATTAAGGTAGTTGTCTCATGTGTTTATGAGAACTCCTAGTGGTTTACTATACAGTCCGGGCCTTAAAGTACTTACAGCATAGTAAATCGTCATTAAGGTAGTTGTCTCATGTGTTTATGAGAACTCCTAGTGGTTTACTATAAAGCCCGGGTCTTAAAGTACTTACAGCATAGTAAGTCGCCATTAAGGTAGTTGTCTCATGTGTTTATGAGAACTCCTAGTGGTTTACTATAAAGTCCGGGCCTTAAAGTACTTACAGCATAGTAAATCGTCATTAAGGTAGTTGTCTCATGTGTTTATGAGAACTCCTAGTGGTTTACTATAAAGCCCGGGTCTTAAAGTACTTACAGCATAGTAAGTCGTCATTAAGGTAGTTGTCTCATGTGTTTATGAGAACTCCTAGTGGTTTACTATAAAGTCCGGGCCTTAAAGTACTTACAGCATAGTAAATCGTCATTAAGGTAGTTGTCTCATGTGTTTATGAGAACTCCTAGTGGTTTACTATAAAGCCCGGGTCTTAAAGTACTTACAGCATAGTAAATCGTCATTAAGGTAGTTGTCTCATGTGTTTATGAGAACTCCTAGTGGTTTACTATAAAGCCCGGGTCTTAAAGTACTTACAGCATAGTAAGTCGTCATTAAGGTAGTTGTCTCATGTGTTTATGAGAACTCCTAGCGGTTTACTATAAAGCCCGGGCCTTAAGGTACTTACAGCATAGTAAGTCGTCAGTAAGGTAGTTGTCTCATGTGTTTATGAGAACTCCTAGAGGTTTACCGGAAAAAACACGAGTCAGTTGGAGAATTTAATGTCATGTCGGCATGTTGGCCATAGTAGCTCAAATAGTTAGAGCGGCTGGACGGAAAACAGGAGATCCGTGTTTCAAATCCCAGCTATGGCATTGCATTTTTCAGTCTGGCTCTACCCTTTCATAGTGCGTCCTACACACGGCCAGTGTGAAAGAACAATTAACTTTTATTAATTTTCAAAGTTTGGTATAGATTCGTTGATGATATTTATGCAATTGTTCCTGAAAAATCCATAAACGATGCTTTAAAATTACTAAATTTACAAGATAAAGCTATAAAATTTATATTAGAAACTGAAATTAATAGATTTCTTCCTTTTCTAGATCTAAAGATAATAAAAAATAATAATAAATTAAACTTTGGTATTTATAGGAAATCTACTCATATTGATAATTGCATAAAAATGGAAGTTTTAACACTTTTTCACAAAAATTTTATGTATGATTTATAGATTAATAAATATACTCCTAAATAAAGACGAATTTAATAAAGAATATAAACATATTATTAATAATGGTTTAATTAATGGGTTTAATAAAGACTTTATAAATAAAAAAAATTGAAAAATTCAAATATCAAAAAACCATTAACGACATTTCTACCCTTAGAAAAATAAAATACGATTATAATTTTAATAATGTACTTAAAATCCTTGGGTTAATGAACATTTTCAAAAAAAAAAAAAATTAAAGAGCTTGGTATAACTCTGGTTCCTCAAAATAAATATAGTATTAAAAATTTATTGCATTTCTCTAAAAAAGATAAAAAAAAAACCAATAATAAAAATCTGGTATCAGTTTAATTGTTTCGATTGTGATAAAGTTTATTTTGGAACGACAAAACGTAATTTAGAAACCAGAACAAAAGAACATTATCGTAACATTAACTATAAACAAACTGATAAATCGGTCGTAGCAGATCATTTTTGGTCATTTAACCATGAAATAAATCCAGAAGTTAAATTATTAAAACAATTAAATAGTCCGATAGATTTAATGGTTTGGGAAAGTATATTTATTTTAAAAAACAAACATCGCGTAATGAGTTTTGAAATATCGGCAGCCGATTCTGTTTTTATGTTGTTTTATTTTCAGATTTTGGTAGTACTAACAAGAACATATTGTCACCCGGACGTCCGAACTCCCAATAGAACCGGCCGGCAGTAGGGCCAGACGGGAAGCGTTCAGACCACGCCTACCCATTTGTCTCGTGTCACTAACTGAAGGGATGATTAGGAGAGCGGCGCGAGCCCTGTACCGTCTCTTTCCCCTCCCACCAGAGGTCTCGAAACCTCGGGATAATTGTGCGCGTCGCGAACCTTCCAGAAACGGCGATCTTCCCTATATAAGGCCTGTAGTTGGCGAGCAGCCGTGAGAAGCGCCCAGTGGGGGAACCGACCTGAAGATGTTGTACGTGCATCGGAGGAGATGTGCGTGATTGCGACTGCAGAGTGGACCTGTGACAGACGAACTGGTGAATTGCAATTGTGTGCGCTACGTAATTCTGTGTAATTGGCAAGTGTTCCAACTGTGATTCGGTGGAAATAAAGAACATTTTGAGTCTGTGCAATTGGACTTTTAATTTCACGAACCCACAAAGTTGCAATATCAACGTCAAATGTTTAGTAACTATGGTGACAGCTTTCTTTTCCAGCTGAAGATGTGTATAAGTTGACAATCGCCATCCCTGAGAATTTATAAAAATTATCATCATTTCCTATAAGATAAGTGAAGTTTTAAGTTATAAATTATTATGCTTGTATATATTTATTTGCTTCACTGTCAGTAGCTTCATATTTTACGTATTTATCTTAGGATGGAGGGGTGAGAATGATAGGCAGGTGTTTACAGCTGAGAATACCCAGGGTTGCCGTTGTTTTAAAATAACGTTTAGAACAAATCAAGCTAAATTCATTGTACGAAATAGTCATTGATATTTTTCAAATAAATTTGAAATGATATGTTTCCTTTAATAATATATAAAGTTACAACTCTTTATAATATAACTGAAAAGAGATATATTACCTATGCTGTTTTGGTATTAGTACTTATATTTCCCACAAGAACTAAATTCGTATTATTAGCATAATATCTAAGGAAAGTTTAGT
Source organism: Mantis religiosa (assembly GCA_030765055.1). NCBI lineage: Eukaryota > Metazoa > Arthropoda > Insecta > Mantodea > Mantidae > Mantis > Mantis religiosa. Next base: position 25,498,274 of record CM060957.1, read on the forward strand.
AAAACATCATTACAATTTTAAAGGGGTTAAATTGCATCAGTGTGCATGAATTTGCGAGGGATATTTACTTGAAAATTAAAGAAGCATTTTGGATATCCTGGCAATTCATAATTTATAATCAAAGAGTGCACGTTAGAGCTTTGTTTATTGTAATCATGAGCCGATTTATCCTAAAACAGTTTCCTAATTCTATGGCAGATGATTTAACAAAGCAGTAAATACCTCAAAAGTAAAAAACCCAACTAAGGAATTAAAGAAAAACTAGAAAGGAAACTTTATTACTCCTTTTAAATGCTGGAAGTTTTTTACAAGGATGTCTGATAATTTTACAAGTTTGACTAAAGTTAAGCAGTGTAATATTTTAGGGTGGCCTTCTGTTAAACACAATTTAAATAAATAATCACGTACATTCCAAAAATAAGTGAATATCTCATAAACGCTTTAGAACTCGAGAAAGGTAAGAAATACTGTTTATATATATATATATATATATATATATATATATATATATTACAAATACGAGAGCTGTAAAATAAGGAATGATTACAACTTTTTTAGACAACGTACCTTTACTCATCCTCATAATTTTGATGGTCCTTCACAAAATAGTCTCCCCTGAATGCGATGCACTTGTCCCAGTGTTTCTGCCAGTATTCAAAGACATGCTGGATACCATTTTTGAAAGATCCTTCAAAATCGCCTTCGCAGCCTTCACCACTGCTTCTGATGATGGACAATGCCTCCCACGAAGGCGTTTCTTCAAGTTACGGAATAGAAAATAGTCGATGGGGCTAAATCCGGACTATAGGGAGGGTGAGGGATGTACTTCACGTTGCTTTTTGCAAGATATTCAGCAACAACATTGGCAATATGCGGCCGCGCATTATCGTGGTGCAGCATCCACCCTGCTTCACGGAAATGTGGTCTTTTGCGCCTGATATGGACTTGCAATGTTTTCAGGACATCCCTGTAGTATTGTCCAGTTACTGATGTGTGTGCAGGTACAACATGCTGATAAAACATTTCATGAATATCAAAGAATGAGATGTCCATAACTTCCCAAGCAGAAGCAACCACTTTTGCCTTTTTGGGGGTTGGTGATGAAGGAGATTTCCCCACTGAGCTTTGCTGTTTGCTCTCAGAATCAAAATGATGTAGCCAAGTTTCATCAGCAGTGATTACGTATGAAAGGAGCTCCGGATCTTTCTCTAATATCAACTTTAACTGCATGTGAATGTCCTTTTGTTCGAGAATCAACAGTCTTGGAACCCATCGCGCACAAACACGTCTCATGTGTAATGCTTCTGTCACCAACGTGTGGGTGGCACAGAATGAAATGTTGAGTATTTCAGAAAGTGATCTTAAGGTAATTCGTCGATCTTCTCTCACAATGGCAGCAACAGTGTTGATGTTTTCTTCTGTAAGAGTAATAATTGGAGCACCGGGTCCACCTTCCTTTGAAATTGATTGTCTCCCCTCTTTAAACATTTTAAACCACCTTCGAGCTGTGCTGTAGGGAAGTACAGGCTCTCCATAGGCCTCCTGTAACACTGTATAGGCCTCAACTGAATATTAGTTGAGACGAAGGCAGAATTTCAAAACCGCATATTGTTCATCGCGAGTTACCACCATTGTAGCGGTCGGCGATACTGAACATGTCTGAACTTGCCTGGTTCTTACACGTGGGAACCAGGAGTACTGACAATGAAACTACTATGGCGTGTTTGTTTCACATTAAGCTAACAGAATATAATGAGATTGAAATTTAGTGCGAAAAATTGTGGCCGTAAAAAATTATGATGGTTATTTATTGAACAGAGCTCGTATGAATGGAAATCCATGTTAGCCTATCCATGTTAGATTCGATTCCCACGGTCTCCACATCTTAATTAAACTAAGCAAGTGCTAAACTCCAATAACTATTAAACACTAATAAATTTATAAAACTTCACTAAGTAAAACACATGTAACCTCTATAAATATAAGCTTAATTAACAAACATAAGAAGCACGCTTGCATGGTCTAAGCTAATAGAAGGTACTGAAGTTCTGAGGAAACAAGAAAAACATCGGAACAGCGCTTTAACTTGGTGAACGTATTGAGAAGGACCATCCGTATGTTTAAGGGTGGAAGACCCTTGTAATTGCTTCCGTGTGAGTATCTATGGTCAAAAGTGAAAGCTTTGGTACTGCTGGGATGGAGTGAACGTGGCTACTGTACAAAGGTTGCGTGCTATAGAGACTCAAAGGGACATTGTAGAAACGTTTCAAAGTGTTGTATTTATATGAAAGAATGTACCTTATTAATGAGTTAACGGTTTAAATTGAAAATAAAAGGAGTTGAAGAAGCCTAGTTTTTTGAGTCCTAAGTCACAGTATAGTCAAAGTGGCCAGTACGGTGGGAGTCGAACCCGAGAGCTGCAGAATGTGAGCCTCAGGCGTTACCACGGAGCCATGTTGCTCGATAAATTGTGTTTTACTGTAATGAAACCTGGTTGCCAGTGCATAGACTTCTGTGAAACACTGCACATTACTTATAGCCACATTCCGACAGTGTTTCCTGGGAAGCAACAAGTTGATCGAACCGCTACAATGAAGCAATACCAGTTTGTATTCTTATACATCGACTTGAACTGATCGTTAACGACATTTAACTGCACTGCACTTGTCAAGACTACCGACCAAATAAAAACATTCATCAAAATAACATTTGTGTGTGTATTCACATGACTTTCTCTAGCCACTACATATTAGGAATCATCAGATTTATATCAGAAATCTTATAATTCCTAATATTTTTGACTTGTATAGTGCACAAATTCTCTATTGGATTCATGTCTGGAGATTGTGGTGGTGACGGCATCCATCGTGAAAAGTTTATACAACAACCATAGCCTTACATCTAGAGCTGTGTCTTGGATCATTATCTTGTGTGAAAATATAATCCTCATAGAGACCTATGTTACTCACTCTTCTGGACAGACGTGTTTTTAGAATGTTTATATAAACCTTATGGTTCATAATTCCATCAATAAAACACAACTCCTCAACAACTTTTGCACTCACGCAGCCCTAGACAAGTACTGAACCGCCTCCATGTTTAACTGAAGCTGTTATATTTTTCTCCCCAGGCTGACAATACTTTATTCTCCACTGCTGAAACAGACTTTCCTATGTGGCCTGAACTGCAATATCAAGTTTTGGAGCATTTAGTTTAGGATTTTTCTTGACTTGTCTAAGTAAGTGTCGTTTCTCCTGCTCGGATGGAACTGCTGGACGACCGATTCTTGATTGATTTTAATTTTGTTCTGATCAAACCTGTATATAACAGTCTTCACTGAACTGGTGGATCTTCCAATGGCTTCTCCAATTTCTTGAATAGATTTTACTGTTTTAAATAACCTGATGCAAATTTCCCTCTTTTATTTTGTAGGTTCACGAGTTTTCGATCCATATTACTTAAATAGCAGTCAACACGACTTTGAAAACAGAGATGGAACTGAAACAGACTTTCCTAAGCGGAAAACAAGATGGAACTATCAACGACAGTGGATGAAACACAGCAACTGCATAAGAAAAGGAAAGGGAGGCACCATACCTGGGATCTTGTTTACTAAACAAATGCTTGTTTGACATCAAATGGGACCTGAATTTAAATAACGTAGAGTTGTGCACTAATTAAGCAACATATTACTCCAAACTCTGTTTTATATTTAAATCTATTTATCAACCGAAGTAAGGAAATAGTTATTGTTCCTTTCTTATCTATATTTTTCTGATTGTGCTTGTTGTATTCTATGTGCTATGATTTGACGAATACCTTTGGAGAATCTGTATATGTAGACATGTCAAGTGAGGTCTACCCGAAGGTCCGGAGACTCCAGCCTCTATTACCCGGGAGCAATGGAAAACTCCGGGGGTTTTTCCGTGGGGCAATACCTTGAGTCTAAAAAGCCACCCCCCATCGACAACGTCAAGACGGGTGGAAGTGTATACGCCACTTACGCGCGTCAAGTCTAAAGGGAAAACTATCGAATAACCTCGGTGGGACCGCCTGGTGATCTAGCACACCTTCTACCAGCTCTGCAGGCTAGTACTCGGGACTTATGAGGCAATCCTCTACCCCCTCCGGGCGGCCGTAGCCTGGCCGGAGGTGCCCAATACCCCGTGGGCGTCGGGAACACACTGCCTCCTCGAGTGCAACCCAATCCGAACAACTCCCCTACGGGAGAGGCTCGAATGTTCGGCCCCAGGTTCCTGTAGTACCGTCAGAGGTACCACGAGTGCTAGGGGTCCGCAGCGCCCGCACCACGGCAGCTGAAGGGGACGGATCCCCTCCCCTACGGGATGTATATCTACAGTCCGGCCGTTGTATCTCCGGCTCTGACGTTTTGCGACTGCAAGAGCTGGAGGGAGAAGGTTAATAGTACCAACATATAGTAACGAGCAATTGAAAACACATCCTCAAAATTATCTTTAGAATGAAAATATAGGACTATATTAGCTTTAAAACACTGAAATACAGTTCACAATTTCATCATAATGCAAGATATTCATTACAATACCACTCTATTGGAATATTTCGTTCACATCTTTCACACACACTAACTGCATCTGTTGGTAGTACTGGGAGTCTCTACATCCGGTGTCGTGGTCAGGAAGTTAAAACTGTCTGCTAGCGCCAATCAGCATTGTCAGTGCTAGGCGTGGCTTCGGAACCCAACACCGTGTTGCCAGGTTAAATTTATTTGAGCCACGTGGCCTTTTAGCTGCTTGCGCTGGTGAACTTTCTTTGGTATATTTTTCGTGCGTGAATTTCGATTTTTAGTGTTCGTAAGTCCTATTATTATCGTTATTATAATAATATGACTACTGGTCCGTGAAATATGCAAATACGTGAATTATTTAAAATACGCATTGTTCCTCTGCTTGAAATTCCCGCTATAGAACTGGCAACAGCCTGCTTCCCCCTTCGAGAAATGTCAGAGCCGGAGACAGAACGGCCGAACTGTAGACAATTCAGTGCAGAGGCTCCACTCCCATTAGTCCTGGACCCGTAGGACCAAGAAACCGGACTTCCTTCAACCCGGGAGCGATGGATACTCCGGGGGGTTTTCCATAGGGCAATACCTTGAGTGTAAAAAGCCTCCTCGCTGAGCACAACGTCAAGACGGGCAGAAGTGGATACGCCACTTACGCGGGTCAACCCCGCAGGGAAAACTACCGGAAACCTCGGTGGGGCCGCCTGGTGATCTATGTATATGTAGACACACGAATTACATTATTTTAACCTCTTCCTTATCTGTGCTGCTCAGCTCGGCTGTGACTGTTATTTGTTTCATTTTAGCGTCAGGCTGACATGATCATTTTAAAAAAAATTAAATAATTTTGTTTGTTAATGACACTGATATATATACGAGGAGATGTCGAAATGTTTTAATTATCACCCGGTAGTTTTATGCTAGGATGATGAAAATTTTTCAGTGTCATCATTGATCACTCAGAACATAATGTTGGTAGTTTCAGTGATTTGAGTCCATTTGTGTTTTTATAGTGAGTGCCAGAAGTAATTGAAGTGTAAGATGGAGAAAATTGAGGCTCGTAGTGTGATCGAGTTCCTGTATTTGATGGGCAAAACTGTCCGGGAAATCCATGAGGAGATGACGGCTGTTTATGGAAATGATGGCCCATCGTATGACACTACTGTGAGGTAGAAAAGGAATTTTCAAACTGGTCACATGTCCCTGACAGATGAGTCAAGAGCTGGTAGACCGTCAGCTGTCACAGTGAAGAAAGTGGAGTGTTTAATACTAGAAGACAGACGAGCAACCATCCAAATGATCATGAATGAGACACATCTTAGTTATGGTAGTGTGTGGACGAACTGCACATGTCCAAGGTGTCTGCAAGGTGGGTTCCACGTTTGTTAACCCCTTTCCAAAAGCAAACACGGCGTAACTTTTAAAGACAGATGTTGATGCTGTTGGAACAGGATGAAGATTTTCTGATTGTCTTGTAACCATGGATAAATCCTGGATCTATCAGTATGCTCCAGAGACAAAAACTATGTGCATGGAATGGAAACATGCCGATTCGTTGTGAAAATCATGTTGAAACAGAAGCTTTGGTGAAGGGAGGATGGTACGATGTTGAAGATACTATGATCCCCACGTCGTGGCGATATATGTAGCAGGATTCCTCCGTTGTTGTGGGTTTGGATGCCCATAAGATGCGGCAACATATAGAGCAAGACTCGTGCTGGTATCTCGTTTCCTGTCCTCTTACTTCGTCGATCTTACCTTTGTCCAAAATATTATGACTTGATGTTCCCCGAAGTTATCAGGCAAATCCTTAATTATGCCTAGGCTAGCTTTTAATATTCTTCTGTTATATTCTTACTTACGAGCAATGAAAACTCTAAGTTACAAGGATGGTAACAAGTGAAGAAATCATTAAGATTTTTAATTTGAATTTCTATAAGAAATCAATCTTTTGTTTATTTCTTTTAACACCAAATCCATTACCATTCTTATCACAAAACTTTATACTGTGATCGGAATCAATCTAATACTTCAAATTGAACTAACACTAAAATATTTTCGAGTAATTTAAAAAGCGTCCGATCCATTCGTTGTTCCAAAAATAAAGACGGATTTTCTTTCGGTTTCTACACCAAGATTATTTAATCCTTCGTTACTATTACTACCCATGATTGGCCGATTTACCACTACGTCACTACATTACGTAATACAATTATTACTAAGGTCAATCACAAAATTTTTCACACAATTTTGTTTGTTCCTCTTTTATAAATTTATAAATTTTTTAAATCTTTTCTAAATATAAATCGAAAAAACCGTTACAGAGTGATACAACAGAATTTTGAGACTTTCCTCCTTTTTCACTTGGTTTAAGTCAGTTTGTTCCAAAAAAATAAAAGATGTTGATGTTATTCGCCGTGACATTGTGTAGTCAGTCAGCTGTTTGTATGTCCCACTTGGAAGAATTTGCAGGAACTTGCTCTCTGCCATAGACACACCTACTAGTGTTAGTTTCTCTTCATGCCACAAGCATATCGTCATCTCTGACTTATTTACAAAACTGTCCAACATCCTTTTCATTAAATATGTTCTTGTGAACAAATTTTAACTTAATTTATTTCTAGGGAGAGCATTTATAGGAACACAAAAAATGGACAAAATAGACACTTAAATAGTCACTAAAAATTTGCTAAGTAAACACTTAGAAATACACAATTTTAGTAAAATGGCACCTAAAATGCACTATAACAAAATGACAATCATCGCAACATATGCTGCAACAAATTCGCTAAGCCGTTCCCTAAGTAAAATAGTTCTACATTTATTCCAAATTTCATAAATGGCTCCACAACAAGTTAAAATAACAGATACTTTCGTATAATTAAAATACATATAATTCCATTTCAGTAAGTAAGAACCATAATGTACAGAAAGGTGTGAAGTAATTAACTATGTCAAAAACATGGATTTGGGGGGGGGGCTTAAGGGTGAAAACTGAAATATCTGAAGCATTCGTTAGATTTGTTTCAAATTTATACAATTTATTTTTGTGCTCTATCAAGAATGGAATAATACCAAGTTTCAGCTTTCTAGTTTCTGAGGAATTAACAGTTTATGTCTAAATTACAGGCGATTTTCAAAATATCCCACATATTGTAATTTTAAAAATTAATGTTTGGAGTATAAGTTTCTGCAGCCATTTTAACCTATTAATGACCTGTACCTATGTGAAATATTTCTTTGCCATATCAACGAAGGGAAAAAGTAATCATACCTATTTAACAATTTTTATTTTCCTAAGCGTTTTCAGTAAGAAGTAAGCATTATAATCTTTTTCAATACAAATAACAAAAACGTAACAAATATAAATGGATACACCTAATATGCAGTTGTCCTTACAGGAATGTTTAATATTTCATACAGATTAATAGAAAACTGCATCCTGTGGAACATTTTGAGGTTAGGAAAATGTAGAGAATATGAAATCTGTGAAATTTGAGGTTAAAATTACGTAATAGCAACTACGATACATGTGTAGGGTTATTTAAATAGTCATGTGACGTTTTCTGTAGTACCGCTAGGAAAAGAAAAAAAAACTTTATATTATTGAAGTATGTCTACATTAATTTTAAGACAAAAAACTAAATTTGGTATTGTAAGTTTTGGGCCAATTTGCACAAGTGTGTCTCCTTAATAAACCCCTTTTTGTATATCCAATGTGCAGCAGTAAGAAATTTCTCTTCCCCGAAAACTTCACGTTGAAACCAACAAATACAAAAGCTATTGTCACAAATTACAAGCAGAAGAAATTGGCTAAAAAGGCAGTTTTAGGTACTGATATGAGAATAGACACAAAGGTATGAAATAGGCATTAAAAAGCACTATAAAACTAAGAAATTAGGCTAATAATTGTAGGAAACGTACTTATAACTTAAAAGCCTACGTTTCTGAACAAAGGAATAAAGTAGGCAAATATGGCAAAATCCGTCCCCTAATTATTGCTATTTCTACTACGAGGACTGTTCAATAAAGAATGATCACAATTTTTTAACAATGCACCTTTACTCATCTCTCAAAATAGTCTCCCCTGAATGCGATGCACTTGTCCCAGTGTTTCTGTCAGTCTTCAAAGACATGCTGGAAACCAGTTTTTGAGAGATCCTTCAAAATCGCCTCCGCAGGCTTCACCACTTCTTCTGATGATGGATAATGCCTCCTACGAAAGTGTTTAAGTTGGGGAATAGAAAAAAGTCACATCTGGCTAAATCCGGACTATAGAGAGGGTGACGGATGTACTTCACGTTGATTTTTGCAAGATATTCAGCAACAACATTGGTAATATGCGGCCGCGCATTATCGTGGTACAGCATCCAGCCTGCTTCACGGAAATGTAGTCTTTTGTGCCTCATATGAACTTGCAATGGTTTCAGGACATCGCTGTAGTATTGTCTAGTTACTGATGTGTGTGCAGGTACAACATGCTGATAAACCATTCCATGAATATGAAAGAATGAGTTGACCATAACTTTCCCAGCAGAAGAAACCACTTTTGCTCTTTTGAGGGTTGGTGAAGAAGGAGATTTCCACACTGAGCTTTGCTGTTTGCTCTCAGGATCAAAATGATATAGCCAAGTTTCATCAACAGTGATTACGTTTGAAAGAAACTCCTGATCTTCCTCTAACATCAACTTTAACTGCATGTTACCTCCATTACAGCGGTAGGCGATACTGAAAGATTGAATTTTAGTGCGAAAAATTATGACCGTAAAAAAATTATGACTATTCTTTATTGAAAAGCCCTCGTAAATACCTTAAGTAGGGAACGTATTGTATTTCTCCCAAATATATAAATTCAACATCCTCCAAATATGTAACACGAAGATTTTCAAAGTATTTATAAGGAACATTTTTCGAACATTTTGTTTTCCATATAAAGGCTAAAAATCTCTGCCGTTAATGATAAGGGATACAGGAAACTGAGCGGCTGTATTTGCCACAGGAATGTCTTACATCCTGGTAGGTATATGAAATTGGAATAATTATGAGATCCAGATTATGTTACAGATTATATAAGCAGTAGCTGTAGGCGCCGTGAGGATCCGTCCTTTCACTGGACAAGGATATCTCCAAGGTGTTCTTCTGGTGAAAGGCACACGCGTGTTTTAGAGATGAGCTGAAGAGAAACAATATTTTGGTGGCCTGTTGATCTTGACCCATACATCCGTGTAACTGGGTCACCTTATGATGGGACATACATATAATTGCACACTTTGCCTTCCTCAACTTTCTAGTCGCACCTGTCTGTATCTGTATGTATCCAGCAACATAAACACCACTTTTGCTAATTAGGCTATCTTCATGAAAATTATGGCTGCTGCAGTTTCTTCCTCGGAAGTCATCGAGGTGTTCACAACAGTGAAAGTCACTCGGTGAAAGGTATGGCGAGTACCTCGGATGCAGCAAGTTTGACAGCGTGATCCTTTGCGAGCTAGTATACCGCCATCAAAAATACAATTCAATTCGTGCCATTAGTCCTGGACCCGTAGGAAAAAGGACCCGGGCCTACTTCTACCAGGGAGTTACCGAGCTGTCCCAAATGCCCGCGCGGCGCCTCCGAGGCTCTTTGCTGGGGCAAGACCTAGAGACTAACAAGCCTTCCCCCCCCCCCCATCTGGTCCTGTGGACTCAAGACGGGATGCAAGTGGATACGCCACTTACCCGCACCAACTCCAAAATGGGAGGGCTACCGATATGACCTCGGTGGGGCCGCCTGGCGATCTAGCACACCTTCTACTAGCTATGCTGGCTAGTAAAATCTTTCTAGTGAACGGGAGTGCAGTTTGCCGCTCAAAGGAAACTACTCCCCCGCCCACTAATGACCGTCATAAATCTATCTCCACACTTCAGAAATGGAACACCGTCGTTGAGGACCAATAGCAACCCTGATTTTCTCGAAGTGACAGTCGCATGTCTACTCCACGTGGAGTCTCAGTTGCCAAAGTTCCAACTTCCAGTTGATACTTTTCATTACGTGCAGAAATTCGTTGTGTGTCACGATGTGGAGACCGTGGGAGGGAAATGCAGTGATAAATGCAAATGAAGTAGTAGATAACTTTCAGTCAAGTGAAAATAATCAAAGTTATGACAATAGTGTGAATAATTGGGCCGAGTTATATTCCTGGAAAAGCCTCACAAAACAAAGTTATAACGGGAACTGTTTCTAAGCAAATTCAAGCGCTGGTTTTGAACACATATAAATATGTGCTGACAAATAATCTTGGTAACGGGTCATGAAATGAACCTGATGATAAATTCTGGGTATTCACAGAAATACAGTAAGAAATATTGTGGCGAAAGGAATACCAAAGACGCCGATCAAGTGTGAAAACAAAAGGAAACGTTTCGCTAAAGTAGAAAATTTCACATGCGATTTAATTCGTCGAGAAATTTATAGATTCTATGCAAAAGGGAGAGCGTCCACCTTAGACGAATTGGTTGCACATTTGCAAGAAATTTGTGATTTTCCTTATGGGCACTGCACTTTACGCGGCCTCCTAAAGGAGTTGGGTTTCAAATACCGCGCTTCGAATAAGATAAGGGTTATTATGGCATCCAGTAGAATTGTAGCTTGTCGATATATATATATATATATGTGTGTGTGTGTGTGTGTGCGCGCGCGCGCGTGCGTGTGTGTGTGTCAAAACTAAGGAAGTTTCGCAGTAATGTACATAAGATCATTTATTTAAACGAAACCTCGTACGATACCCATGACGTATCGAGAAAGTTGGCAACCTTGCAGAAAGATCTGGGAGAAAGAGGGTCGGTTATAAGGGCTCGTCAAAGGCAGCGGCCGACGTGCACACCAGTTAACTAAACAGATTTTACGCGGGAATATTGTGACTTCCCTCAACCCCGTCCGGAGACGTACCCGATCTCCCACGGGTATCGGAAACCACTGCCCCCTCGAGTCCAACCCAATCCGAACAACTCCCTATCAGAGAGGGGCTCGAATGTTCGTCCCGAGGTTCCTCTAGTGACGTCAGAGTTACCACGAGTGCTAAGGGCCCGCAGCGCCCGCACCACGGCAGCTGAAGCGGACGGATCCCCTCCCTTGTCGTATTATTCGTATTGCAGCTTTTTGTATAAAAATAGGAAATTAACCAAAGTTCGAGCATTGTCTGTCGACGGATGTCTCGGTGCTGCACAGCAGGATGATGCTCCTAGCAAACACTTCCTCCTCCGGTAGGACGGTTACCGGACGGCCGAGTGGTCCGTTTTAGGACCATGGTGGATGGGATGGCTGCTGTACTGGCCTACCGGGGAGTTTCCACCTGGATGCTGCCCTCGGCACTGTCGTGACTCATTGGGATGGTCTATTTCTATCTCCTCACGCCTCATGCTTCCTTCCGGGGATGCTCCACTTGGGGGACATAGGTACAATAGGAGTTGCGTTCAAGTCCTCGCTTTCATTATCTCCACGAAATGTCATTTCTTGTCTACTTCCCTAATGGGATATTGCATTAAAAACATGTTAAGGTAAACATTCTCGTTGTATTTTACTATATATAGAAGCGAGCTTTCTCGAAGAGCGTCTGCAATTTTGTTAGTGTTTTTTTCCCCAGCTCCTTCAATCCGACACAACTATCTTCCTCATACCAACGAGTCTTAAATGTCCTGGTATTTTGAAGATGCTGCGCCACAAAGTTGATCTACACATAGCACTGGTGTTGGCCTACCAACATTTATCACGTTGCTTTTGTCATTATTTTTCCGTAGAGAAAAGGGAAATCGGAGAATGGAACACACCAAGTCCTGTGTTGGATTCATTGTAAATCCCTTAGATATGAAAAATTAAACTATTCACATATCAAACAGTAATCACTGCACACATACAAAGTTACGTTTTTACTCAGGATGCAAACTGATATTAAACAGTAGCACATGACACTTGGGGCTTGCTTCAAGCGGGTTACCACTTCTATCAACAAATATCTTTTTCAAATGAATGAAAAAGTAGGAAAAAGCTCCTGTATTGTGTTGGCAACACGATTTGGTGCGGAATACACGGCTTCTAAGAATCGAATCGGTAGCCATGGTAACCAGAAATGCATTCTGCCCCTCCAACCTCTCCTCACTCGCCGCAAGTGTTACGGTCGCCTTGGCCTTTTAATAACGAATTACTAGTGGGGAAGTAAGCTAGCTGCATTATCGACATGCGAGCGCCAAGAGAGCGGCTCCATTACAAAATATAACTTGGAGAACTTTCATAAAGTAAAATTAAATTCTAGATCATAAAACATAACCAGGAAAGTTATTCAAAAACAAATATGGTCTGATTTTTAAAATAAGATACGTGAAGGTCATCAGGTAAGGGACACGAAGGGTAAGCAGGGAAGGTTGTTGCTATGGTAACGTAAACAATGGTTGCCCTTTTTTTTGTAATTTGCGTCCTCCAACATTTAGTCATAACGGACGATGAATGAAATGGGTGAAATGATGCTCATTGCGTCCGGGATCCATAGAGTTTAGAGTTACCCGACATTCGTCTTTCAGGATAAGGGAAAACCCTGGAGAAAAGCTTATCCAGGTAACTCACCCTGACCGAGATTCGAATTCGGGACCTCTTGAACGTGAGGCAGACATGCGACCATCTACGCTACCGAGGCGGGCGTTGTCAGATTGGATACACTGGTGAATCACATACTCCTCAGCTCAGTTATCGCTAGTTGTATGCGGGAAACAGAGTTTGCCTAGTTGCGCCGTGTATTGTTAGCCTACTTTGTTAAAACACAATTATAATGCGTTTTTATGGAAGCAAGACGTAGTGGCGGTAGGATTAGAGGTGGACCGAGGAATCGTGGCCCATGGCAAAGATCAGCTTACGATCGGGTTGTTACATTGCATAGCCAAGCTAGAGAATTTGTCTGTTCTCTTAGAGAATTCTTCCAACAGGAAGACGAGGGTTTGCTCCTTATCAATGAACGTAGTGGCAGTAGGATTAGAGGTGGACCGAGGAATCATGGCCCATGGCAAAGATCAGCTTACGATTGGGTTGTTACATTGCACAGCCAAGCTAGAGAATTTGTCTGTTCTCTTAGAGAATTCTTCCAACAGGAAGACGAGAGTTTGCTCCTTATCAATGAACGTAGTTGCAGTAGGATTAGAGGTGGACCGAGGAATCATGGCCCAAGACAAAGATCAGCGTACGATTGGGTTGTTACATTGCATAGCCAAGCTAGGGAATTTGTCTGTTCTCTTAGAGAATTCTTCCAACAGGAAGACGAGAGTTTGCTCCTTATCAATGAACGTAGTGGCAGTAGGATTAGAGGTGGACCGAGGAATCATGGGTAATGGCAAAGATCAGCTTACGGTCGGGTTGTTACATTGCATAGCCAAGCTAGAGAATTTGTCTGTTCTCTTAGAGAATTCTTCCAACAGGAAGACGAGAGTTTGCTCCTTATCAATGAACGTAGTGGCAGTAGGATTAGAGGTGGACCGAGGAATCATGGCCCAAGGCAAAGATCAGCTTACGCTCGGGTTGTTACATTGCATAGCCAAGCTAGAGAATTTGTCTGTTCTCTTAGAGAATTCTTCCAACAGGAAGACGAGAGTTTGCTCCTTATCAATGAACGTAGTGGCAGTAGGATTAGAGGTGGACCGAGGAATGATGGCGCAAGGCAAAGATCAGCTTACGGTCGGGTTGTTACATTGCATAGCCAAGCTAGAGAATTTGTCTGTTCTCTTAGAGAATTCTTCCAACAGGAAGACGAGAGTTTGCTCCTTATCAATGAACGTAGTGGCAGTAGGATTAGAGGTGGACCGAGGAATCATGGCCCAAGGCAAAGATCAGCTTACGGTCGGGTTGTTACATTGCACAGCCAAGCTAGAGAATTTGTCTGTTCTCTTAGAGAATTCTTCCAACAGGACGACGAGAGTTTGCTCCTTATCTATGAACAGCTTATTCCTTTTATCCAAAAGCGACAGTCACATGTCAGTAGATATGCTTGCACGTAAAAGAATTCCTGTGGGTCAAAATTCCGGCATATCGGCGGCGTTGATATTAACATGTCAATTAACAAAGTCGTTAATAATAGTATATTGCGATATTAATGTATACAGAACGAGGAAAGTTTTGAAAAAACGAGGAGCTTGCACCGAGTTTTCTCAATTCTCGAGATTCCATTATGTCCTTACCACATGCGTGTTGTACATTATTTTTTGCATTATGTGTATTTATGTCAATACGAATTTTAGTAGTTAAGATATTAGCTGAAATATTAATAAATATAACTGAAGATAAATGTTAGATTTTAGTACGTACATCGCGTATATGTGTTTCTATGGAGAAATACTTACCTCACTAGTGCAGGAATGTCAACTTACGATGTATAGCAGCAATAACGGTAAGTATGGAATATTAGTTACATATTACAAACAATTATTTAAAAGAACTCACACATGTGAAGACCCTACAGCTCAGTGAATGTGTGAAAAACTTATTTCTGTTTTAAAGTAGGCTAATACAGATTAACTGTGCATGTTATTGTTGAGGTGAGATAACTCGAACCCTTGTTTATGTTTCGAGTGTTGTGAGGATAAAGAAAGCGGATCTGGTGGGTAACATTGCAGCACCCACGTGGAGAAACAGATGAACTTCACGTATCTTCTTTAAAAATCAGACTGTAGGTGATTCGGCGATTCAAACGCGTCAAGAGAGAATCTCCCTGCACCAGGCATCGCGTTCGCATCCAGGTTCTTCATCGGATCCAAAGCCTCGGTTCTTCAGACCCGAGATTAAGGGCTAGAGGAACAAGAATCCCTTAACACTACTGTAATGATGAGATGAAGATGAGAATAAGCAATAATCCAATGTTTATTTCAGCTAACGCGCAGTAGATAGTGTAAGCATTTGTAAGAATACACGTAAAAGATTAGTGAGTCATGCACCTGCAATACAGCAGATTTTCTACTTACAAGAACTTGCCCATTTTTTAAAATTTACTTCCTCCGACGTCAAGTCATACCGGACGACGAATGAAATGGGTGTTATGATGCTCAAATGAGCCCAGGGTCCATGGAGGTTAGAGTTACCCGACATTCGTCTTTCATGATAGGGGAAAACCCCGGAAAAACCTTATGCAGGTAACTCACCCTGACGAGATTCGAGGTCGGGGCCTCTTGAGCGTGAGGCAGACACGCTACCATCCACGCTACCGGGCGGGCAGCTTGCCCATGGATATCTGCATCTACTGTTTAAAAGGTTGACTATCATTTCAGTGTCTAATATACGACGGCTGTTCAATAAAGAATGATCACAATCTTTTTGACAACGTACCTTTACTCATCCTCATAATTTTGATGGCCCTTCTCAAAAATAGTCTCCCCTGAATGCGATACACTTGTCCCAGCGTTTCTGTCAGTCTTCAAAGACATGCTGGGAACCATTTTTTAGAGGTCCTTCAAAATCGCCTCCGCAGCCTTCACCACTGCTTCTGATGATAGATAATGCCTTCCACGAAGGCGTTTCTTCAAGTTAGGAATATAAAAAAGTCACATGGGGCAAAATCCGGACTATAGGGAGGCTGAGGGATGCACTTCACGTTGATTTTTGCAAAATATTCAGCAACAACATTGGCAATATGCGGCCGCACATTATCGTGGTGCAGCATCCAGCCTGCTTCACGGAAATGTGATCTTTTGCGCCTGATGTGAACTTGCAATGTTTTCAGGACATCCCTGTAGTATTGTCCAGTTACTGATGTGTGTGCAGGTACAACATGCTGATAAACCAGTCCATGAATATCAAAGAATGAGATGACCATAACTTTTCCAGCAGAAGCAACTACATTTGCTTTTTGGGGGTTGGTGATGAAGGAGATTTTCACACTGAGCTTTGCTGTTTGCTCTCAGGATCAAAATGATGTAGCCAAGTTTCATCAGCAGTGATTACGTTTGAAAGAAACTCCGGATCTTCCTCTAACATCAACTTTAACTGCATGTTACCTCCTTTGCAGCGGTAGGCGATACTGAACATGTCTGAACTTAACTAGTTTTCACAGACGGGAACCAGGAGTTCCAACAATGAAACTACTACGGCGTGTTTGTTTCACATTAAGCTAACAGAATATAATAAGATTGAATTTTAGTGTGAAAAATTATGACCGTAAAAAAGATATGATCATTCTTTATTGAACAACCCTCGTAAATAATTTGAAAACAGTTTAGGCGTACAGGAAGCAGGTAATATGATGTCGTGTGACTGTTACACATCGCAGAAAGTCGTCTTGAGAACTTTCACGCCGAGACGATGCCTACATACCTACACAGCCTTGCTGATCCGTGTCATATTGTTCAGTGAGGTCAGTGAACTTGATTTTAACCGGGGGCTAAACTGCGAGATGGCCTACAAACGTTATACATACGTTTTCCTTATCATTCCCGTTTCCAGAGTGATTCAGAATTTCAGTCTTATTCTTTCTTAGTCTTCGAGATTTATTTGAGAATATAAACACGGCAGATTATACACGAGATATGATTTATTAGATATGAAAACACAAGTTTCACATAATTTAATATGAAATGTAGCATAATCAATATTATTTATTGAGATTTGTGTGAAGTATAATTGAAAATGAAATTATTTCTTATGGAAACAATTTTCAATTGCTGACTGCCATGTACTCGTACTGTGAATTATTGCATATTTATTCGCAACATTGTCACTAAGGTAGCTACAAAATAGGAATGAACATAAGGCGGGGCTAGGCGTGGCTGTTCTATCGCTACTAGCCAATGCGGTGCGTGTTACGTTGTACGGTTAATCATGCATACTGGCTCACTTTGCGGAACATACGGCTTATTTATTTGCGGCCTCAAAAGGTGCAAATTACAGAATTATTTTGTTTTCCCCATGTTACAGAGCTATTTTTCTGAGGATTACTGTCCAAATCCCATGTTTGTAGCATATCTGGTTTCAGAGATAAAGAAAGATAAGACGCCTGACTAGACAGAAAAGAATCATTAACACACGTGATATGTTGCAGTTGCATTTATACCGTACCTTCAGTAAAGTGGTGATATTTTAAAAGTGCACACGTGCTTTTCAAAGTTAATAAATATACCGCTTAGCAAGTCTAGTACTGGTGCACCTAGTAGTAACTGCGAAACAACTCATAAGATTTTACATAAGCAGGCTAGAAATATTCTTGTTTATGTGTATTCCTTTTTCAAACAGATGTCAATTAAAAATATTTTCGAAAGTACAAATTTCGCTGAGTCGAGAATTAATGAAATTGTTCTTTCACACTAGCCGTGTGTAGGACGCACTATGAAAGGGTAGAGGCAGACTAAAAAATTCAATGCTATAGACAGGATTTGAACCACGGATCTTCTGGTCTCCGTCCAGCCGCTCTAACCATTGAGCTACTGTGGCCAACGTGCCGATATGACATTAAATTCTCCCTCTGACTCATGTTTTTCCCGGTAAACCACTAGGAGTTCTCATAAACACATGAGACAACTACCTTAATGGCGACTTACTATGTTGTAAGTACTTTAAGACCAGGCCACATGATACAACTACCTTAATGACGACTTACTATGCTGTAAGTACTTTAAGGTCCGGACTTTATAGTAAACCACTAGGATATCTCATAAACACACGAGACAACTACCTTAATGACGACTTACTATGCTGTAAGTACTTTAAGGCCCGGACTTTATAGTAAACCACTAGGAGTTCTCATAAACACACGAGACAACTACCTTAATGACGACTTACTACGCTGTAAGTACTTTAAGACCCGGACTTTATAGTAAACCACTAGGAGTTCTCATAAACACATGAGACAACTACCTTAATGACGACTTACTATGCTGTAAGTACTTTAAGGCCCGGGCTTTATAGTAAACCACTAGGAGTTCTCATATACACATGAGACAACTACCTTAATGACGACTTACTATTCTGTAAGTACTTTAAGGCCCGGGCTTTATAGTAAACCACTAGGAGTTCTCATAAACACATGAGACAACTACCTTAATGGCGACTTACTATGCTGTAAGTACTTTAAGGCCCGGGCTTTATAGTAAACCACTAGGAGTTCTCATAAACACATGAGACAACTACCTTAATGACGACTTACTATGCTGTAAGTACTTTAAGGTCCGGGCTTTATAGCAAACCACTAGGAGTTCTCATAAACACATGAGACAACTACCTTAATGACGACTTACTATGCTGTAAGTACTTTAAGGCCCGGACTTTATAGTAAACCACTAGGAGTTCTCATATACACATGAGACAACTACCTTAATGACGACTTACTATGCTGTAAGTACTTTAAGGCCCGGGCTTTATAGTAAACCACTAGGAGTTCTCATAAACACATGAGACAACTACCTTAATGGCGACTTACTATGCTGTAAGTACTTTAAGGCCCGGGCTTTATAGTAAACCACTAGGAGTTCTCATAAACACATGAGACAACTACCTTAATGACGACTTACTATGCTGTAAGTACTTTAAGGTCCGGGCTTTATAGCAAACCACTAGGAGTTCTCATAAACACATGAGACAACTACCTTAATGACGACTTACTATGCTGTAAGTACTTTAAGGCCCGGGCTTTATAGTTCGGACCACTATTAGGTTAATTAATGGAAATTAATTGTTCTTTCACAATAGCCGTGTGTAGGACGCACTATGAAAGGGTAGAGCCAGACCAGAAAAATCAATGCCATAGCCGGTATTTGAACCACGGATCTTCTGGTCTCCGTCCAGCCGCTCTAACCATTGAGCTACTATGGCTAACGTGCCAGCAAGACATTAAATTCTCCAACTGACTCGTGTTTATCCCGGTAAACCACTAGGAGTTCTCATAAACACATGAGACAACTACCTTAATGACGACTTACTATGCTGTAAGTACTTTAAGGCCCGGACTTTATAGTAAACCACTTGGAGTTCTCATAAACACATGAGACAACTACCTTAATGGCGACTTACTATGCTGTAAGTACTTTAAGGCCCGGGCTTTATAGTAAACCACTAGGAGTGCTCATAAACACATGAGACAACTACCTTAATGTCGACTTACTATGCTGTAAGTACTTTAAGGCCCGGACTTTATAGTAAACCACTAGGAGTGCTCATAAACACATGAGACAACTACCTTAATGGCGACTTACTATGCTGTAAGTACTTTAAGGCCCGGACTTTATAGTAAACCTCTAGGAGTGCTCATAAACACATGAGACAACTACCTTAATGGCGACTTACTATGCTGTAAGTACTTTAAGACCCGGGCTTTATAGTAAACCACTAGGAGTGCTCATAGACACATGAGACAACTACCTTAATGTCGACTTACTATGCTGTAAGTACTTTAAGACCCGGGCTTTATAGTAAACCACTAGGAGTGCTCATAGACACACGAGAGAACTACCTTAATGTCGACTTACTATGCTGTAAGTACTTTAAGACCCGGGCTTTATAGTAAACCACTAGGAGTGCTCATAAACACATGAGACAACTACCTTAATGGCGACTTACTATGCTGTAAGTACTTTAAGGCCCGGACTTTATAGTAAACCACTAGGAGTGCTCATAGACACATGAGACAACTACCTTAATGTCGACTTACTATGCTGTAAGTACTTTAAGGCCCGGGCTTTATAGTAAACCACTAGGAGTGCTCATAAACACATGAGACAACTACCTTAATGGCGACTTACTATGCTGTAAGTACTTTAAGGCCCGGACTTTATAGTAAACCACTAGGAGTGCTCATAAACACATGAGACAACTACCTTAATGACGACTTACTATGCTGTAAGTACTTTAAGACCCGGGCTTTATAGTAAACCACTAGGAGTTCTCATAATCACATGAGACAACTACCTTAATGACGACTTACTATGCTGTAAGTACTTTATGGCCCGGGCTTTATAGTAAACCACTAGGAGTGCTCATAGACACATGAGACAACTACCTTAATGTCGACTTACTATGCTGTAAGTACTTTAAGACCCGGGCTTTATAGTAAACCACTAGGAGTGCTCATAGACACATGAGACAACTACCTTAATGTCGACTTACTATGCTGTAAGTACTTTAAGACCCGGGCTTTATAGTAAACCACTAGGAGTGCTCATAAACACATGAGACAACTACCTTAATGGCGACTTACTATGCTGTAAGTACTTTAAGGCCCGGACTTTATAGTAAACCACTAGGAGTGCTCATAGACACATGAGACAACTACCTTAATGTCGACTTACTATGCTGTAAGTACTTTAAGGCCCGGGCTTTATAGTAAACCACTAGGAGTGCTCATAAACACATGAGACAACTACCTTAATGGCGACTTACTATGCTGTAAGTACTTTAAGGCCCGGACTTTATAGTAAAACACTAGGAGTGCTCATAAACACATGAGACAACTACCTTAATGGCGACTTACTATGCTGTAAGTACTTTAAGACCCGGGCTTTATAGTAAACCACTAGGAGTTCTCATAATCACATGAGACAACTACCTTAATGGCGACTTACTATGCTGTAAGTACTTTATGGCCCGGGCTTTATAGTAAACCACTAGGAGTTCTCATAAACACATGAGACAACTACCTTAATGACGACTTACTATGCTGTAAGTACTTTATGGCCCGGGCTTTATAGTAAACCACTAGGAGTTCTCATAATCACATGAGACAACTACCTTAATGACGACTTACTATGCTGTAAGTACTTTAAGACCCGGGCTTTATAGTAAACCACTAGGAGTTCTCATAAACACATGAGACAACTACCTTAATGACGACTTACTATGCTGTAAGTACTTTAAGACACGGGCTTTATAGTAAACCACTAGGAGTTCTCATAAACACATGAGACAACTACCTTAATGACGACTTACTATTCTGTAAGTACTTTAAGGCCCGGGCTTTATAGTAAACCACTAGGAGTTCTCATAAACACATGAGACAACTACCTTAATGGCGACTTACTATGCTGTAAGTACTTTAAGGCCCGGGCTTTATAGTAAACCACTAGGAGTTCTCATAAACACATGAGACAACTACCTTAATGACGACTTACTATGCTGTAAGTACTTTAAGGCCCGGACTTTATAGTAAACCACTAGGAGTTCTCATATACACATGAGACAACTACCTTAATGACGACTTACTATGCTGTAAGTACTTTAAGGCCCGGGCTTTATAGTAAACCACTAGGAGTTCTCATAAACACATGAGACAACTACCTTAATGGCGACTTACTATGCTGTAAGTACTTTAAGGCCCGGGCTTTATAGTAAACCACTAGGAGTTCTCATAAACACATGAGACAACTACCTTAATGACGACTTACTATGCTGTAAGTACTTTAAGGTCCGGGCTTTATAGCAAACCACTAGGAGTTCTCATAAACACATGAGACAACTACCTTAATGACGACTTACTATGCTGTAAGTACTTTAAGGCCCGGGCTTTATAGTTCGGACCACTATTAGGTTAATTAATGGAAATTAATTGTTCTTTCACAATAGCCGTGTGTAGGACGCACTATGAAAGGGTAGAGCCAGACCAGAAAAATCAATGCCATAGCCGGTATTTGAACCACGGATCTTCTGGTCTCCGTCCAGCCGCTCTAACCATTGAGCTACTATGGCTAACGTGCCAGCAAGACATTAAATTCTCCAACTGACTCGTGTTTATCCCGGTAAACCACTAGGAGTTCTCATAAACACATGAGACAACTACCTTAATGACGACTTACTATGCTGTAAGTACTTTAAGGCCCGGACTTTATAGTAAACCACTTGGAGTTCTCATAAACACATGAGACAACTACCTTAATGGCGACTTACTATGCTGTAAGTACTTTAAGGCCCGGGCTTTATAGTAAACCACTAGGAGTGCTCATAAACACATGAGACAACTACCTTAATGTCGACTTACTATGCTGTAAGTACTTTAAGGCCCGGACTTTATAGTAAACCACTAGGAGTGCTCATAAACACATGAGACAACTACCTTAATGGCGACTTACTATGCTGTAAGTACTTTAAGGCCCGGACTTTATAGTAAACCTCTAGGAGTGCTCATAAACACATGAGACAACTACCTTAATGGCGACTTACTATGCTGTAAGTACTTTAAGACCCGGGCTTTATAGTAAACCACTAGGAGTGCTCATAGACACATGAGACAACTACCTTAATGTCGACTTACTATGCTGTAAGTACTTTAAGACCCGGGCTTTATAGTAAACCACTAGGAGTGCTCATAGACACATGAGACAACTACCTTAATGTCGACTTACTATGCTGTAAGTACTTTAAGACCCGGGCTTTATAGTAAACCACTAGGAGTGCTCATAAACACATGAGACAACTACCTTAATGGCGACTTACTATGCTGTAAGTACTTTAAGGCCCGGACTTTATAGTAAACCACTAGGAGTGCTCATAGACACATGAGACAACTACCTTAATGTCGACTTACTATGCTGTAAGTACTTTAAGGCCCGGGCTTTATAGTAAACCACTAGGAGTGCTCATAAACACATGAGACAACTACCTTAATGGCGACTTACTATGCTGTAAGTACTTTAAGGCCCGGACTTTATAGTAAACCACTAGGAGTGCTCATAAACACATGAGACAACTACCTTAATGACGACTTACTATGCTGTAAGTACTTTAAGACCCGGGCTTTATAGTAAACCACTAGGAGTTCTCATAATCACATGAGACAACTACCTTAATGACGACTTACTATGCTGTAAGTACTTTATGGCCCGGGCTTTATAGTAAACCACTAGGAGTGCTCATAGACACATGAGACAACTACCTTAATGTCGACTTACTATGCTGTAAGTACTTTAAGACCCGGGCTTTATAGTAAACCACTAGGAGTGCTCATAGACACATGAGACAACTACCTTAATGTCGACTTACTATGCTGTAAGTACTTTAAGACCCGGGCTTTATAGTAAACCACTAGGAGTGCTCATAAACACATGAGACAACTACCTTAATGGCGACTTACTATGCTGTAAGTACTTTAAGGCCCGGACTTTATAGTAAACCACTAGGAGTGCTCATAGACACATGAGACAACTACCTTAATGTCGACTTACTATGCTGTAAGTACTTTAAGGCCCGGGCTTTATAGTAAACCACTAGGAGTGCTCATAAACACATGAGACAACTACCTTAATGGCGACTTACTATGCTGTAAGTACTTTAAGGCCCGGACTTTATAGTAAACCACTAGGAGTGCTCATAAACACATGAGACAACTACCTTAATGGCGACTTACTATGCTGTAAGTACTTTAAGACCCGGGCTTTATAGTAAACCACTAGGAGTTCTCATAATCACATGAGACAACTACCTTAATGGCGACTTACTATGCTGTAAGTACTTTATGGCCCGGGCTTTATAGTAAACCACTAGGAGTTCTCATAAACACATGAGACAACTACCTTAATGACGACTTACTATGCTGTAAGTACTTTATGGCCCGGGCTTTATAGTAAACCACTAGGAGTTCTCATAATCACATGAGACAACTACCTTAATGACGACTTACTATGCTGTAAGTACTTTAAGACCCGGGCTTTATAGTAAACCACTAGGAGTTCTCATAAACACATGAGACAACTACCTTAATGACGACTTACTATGCTGTAAGTACTTTAAGACCCGGGCTTTATAGTAAACCGCTAGGAGTTCTCATAAACACATGAGACAACTACCTTAATGACGACTTACTATGCTGTAAGTACTTTAAGGCCCGGACTTTATAGTAAACCACTAGGAGTTCTCATAAACACATGAGACAACTACCTTAATGACGACTTACTATGCTGTAAGTACTTTAAGACCCGGGCTTTATAGTAAACCACTAGGAGTTCTCATAATCACATGAGACAACTACCTTAATGACGACTTACTATGTTGTAAGTACTTTATGGCCCGGACTTTATAGTAAACCACTAGGAGTTCTCATAAACACATGAGACAACTACCTTAATGACGACTTACTATGCTGTAAGTACTTTAAGGCCCGGGCTTTATAGTAAACCACTAGGAGTTCTCGTAAACACATGAGACAACTACCTTAATGACGACTTACTATGCTGTAAGTACTTTAAGACCCGGGCTTTATAGTAAACCACTAGGAGTTCTCATAATCACATGAGACAACTACCTTAATGACGACTTACTATGCTGTAAGTACTTTATGGCCCGGGCTTTATAGTAAACCACTAGGAGTGCTCATAGACACATGAGACAACTACCTTAATGTCGACTTACTATGCTGTAAGTACTTTAAGACCCGGGCTTTATAGTAAACCACTAGGAGTGCTCATAGACACATGAGACAACTACCTTAATGTCGACTTACTATGCTGTAAGTACTTTAAGACCCGGGCTTTATAGTAAACCACTAGGAGTGCTCATAAACACATGAGACAACTACCTTAATGGCGACTTACTATGCTGTAAGTACTTTAAGGCCCGGACTTTATAGTAAACCACTAGGAGTGCTCATAGACACATGAGACAACTACCTTAATGTCGACTTACTATGCTGTAAGTACTTTAAGGCCCGGGCTTTATAGTAAACCACTAGGAGTGCTCATAAACACATGAGACAACTACCTTAATGGCGACTTACTATGCTGTAAGTACTTTAAGGCCCGGACTTTATAGTAAACCACTAGGAGTGCTCATAAACACATGAGGCAACTACCTTAATGGCGACTTACTATGCTGTAAGTACTTTAAGACCCGGGCTTTATAGTAAACCACTAGGAGTTCTCATAATCACATGAGACAACTACCTTAATGGCGACTTACTATGCTGTAAGTACTTTATGGCCCGGGCTTTATAGTAAACCACTAGGAGTTCTCATAAACACATGAGACAACTACCTTAATGACGACTTACTATGCTGTAAGTACTTTATGGCCCGGGCTTTATAGTAAACCACTAGGAGTTCTCATAATCACATGAGACAACTACCTTAATGACGACTTACTATGCTGTAAGTACTTTAAGACCCGGGCTTTATAGTAAACCACTAGGAGTTCTCATAAACACATGAGACAACTACCTTAATGACGACTTACTATGCTGTAAGTACTTTAAGACCCGGGCTTTATAGTAAACCGCTAGGAGTTCTCATAAACACATGAGACAACTACCTTAATGACGACTTACTATGCTGTAAGTACTTTAAGGCCCGGACTTTATAGTAAACCACTAGGAGTTCTCATAAACACATGAGACAACTACCTTAATGACGACTTACTATGCTGTAAGTACTTTAAGACCCGGGCTTTATAGTAAACCACTAGGAGTTCTCATAATCACATGAGACAACTACCTTAATGACGACTTACTATGTTGTAAGTACTTTATGGCCCGGACTTTATAGTAAACCACTAGGAGTTCTCATAAACACATGAGACAACTACCTTAATGACGACTTACTATGCTGTAAGTACTTTAAGGCCCGGGCTTTATAGTAAACCACTAGGAGTTCTCGTAAACACATGAGACAACTACCTTAATGACGACTTACTATGCTGTAAGTACTTTAAGACCCGGACTTTATAGTAAACCACTAGGAGTTCTCATAAACACATGAGACAACTACCTTAATGACGACTTACTATGCTGTAAGTACTTTAAGGCCCGGGCTTTATAGTAAATCACTAGGAGTTCTCATAAACACATGAGACAACTACCTTAATGACGACTTACTATGCTGTAAGTACTTTAAGACCCGGACTTTATAGTAAACCACTAGGAGTTCTCATAAACACATGAGACAACTACCTTAATGACGACTTACTATGCTGTAAGTACTTTAAGGCCCGGGCTTTATAGTTGAGTCCTGCACACGGCTAGTGTGAAATAACAATTAATTTCCTTTAATTGTACCTAATAGGCTTCTGAAGTTATTTACACCATAGTGTGTCCCGTATGGGAGGGGATCAGCCTCCTGCAGCTGCCGTGGTGCGGGCGCTGCGGACCCTTAGCACTCGTTGTATCTCTGACGTTACTAGAGGAACCTCGGGCCGAACTGCCGAGCCCCTCCTGTCGGGGAGGTGTTCGGATTAGGTTGGACTCGAGGGGCAATGTGTTCCCGACACTCACGGGGAATTGGGTATCTCCGGTCAGGCTACGGCCAACCGGAGGGGGTAGAGGTTTGCCTCATAAGTCCCACGTACTAGCCTGCAGAGCTAGTAGAAGGTGTGCTAGATCACCAGGTGGCCCCACCGAGGTTTTCGGTAGTCTTCCTTGCGGGGTTGACGCGCGTAAGTGGCGTATCCACTTCCATCCTGTCTTGACGATATGCTCAGCTTGGGGGGGGGGGCTATTGCTCTATGGAAAGAGCCCCGGAGTATCCATCGCCCGGGTCCTTGGTGCTACGGGTCCAGGAGTAATGCACTTAACAGTTGTCTTATGTGTTTATGGGAACTCCTAAGTGATTTACCGGGAAAAACACGATTCAGTTGGAGAATTTAATGTCATATCAGCGCGTTGGCCATAGTAGCTCAATGGTTAGAGCGGCTGGACGGAGATCAGAAGATCCGTGGTTCAAATCCCTGCTTTTTGTTTTGTTTTTTGTTAATTTACGTCCTCCAACCTTTAGTCATATCGGACGATGAATGAAATGGATGAAATGATGCTCAAATTAGTCCGGGGTCCATGGAGCTTAGAGTTACCTGACATTCGTCTTTCAGGATAAGGGAAAACCCTGGGAAAAATCTTATCCAGGTAACTCATCCTGGCCGAGATCCGAACTCGGGACCTCTTGAACGTAAGGCAGACACGCTACCACCTACGCTACCGTGGCGGGCAAATCTCGGCTATGGCACTGAATTTTTCATTCTGGCTCCACCCTTTCATCGAAAATTAATGTTACCAGCTTGTCACGTGAGTGCTCAATCTGTGAGGAACACTGTAAAAAAGGCAAACAGTTCACCAAATTATGAGAGTTTCCATATTTAGATCTCCAGGGAAACAATGAGCAGTTGAAAAACGTGCTACCAACTTAGACAATTTTCAAAAGTGTGTTTTACGTAGAACAATTTATGATTTATATGACAAGGGTGAATGTCCAACTGCGAAATGGTTCCGGATACCCGTGGGAGATCGGGTACGTCTCCGGACGGGGTTGATGGAAGCCATATATTTCCTCGTACTAGCCAGCATAGCTAGTAGTAGGTGTGCTAGATCAACAGGTGGCCCTACCTAGGTTAATCGGTAGCCTTCCCATTTTGGCGTTGGCGCGCGTAAGTGGAGTATCCACTTCCATCCCGTCTTGAGCCCACAGGACCAGATGGAGGGGCTCTAGGTGTTGCCCTATGGAAAGTTCCACGGAGGCGCCGGGCGCCCTTTTGGGACAGCTCGGTAACTTCCTGGTCGAAGGTTCCTTGGTCCTACGGGTCCAGGACTAATGAGAGAAGAACCTCTGACATTAAGGTGTCCAACTGCCAAAAGGCTGACCATTTAATGAGGGGGGGAGGAACCCGAATATACGCATTTTGTATCTTATATGCATAATATTGTGAAATCTCTTTGGTTCAAATGCTGGAGAACCAATGATGTTCGCAAATTTCTGTTTGGAAGAAGCGATATTGTTGCTGCAAGACTAAAATCTCTGCGCACAATGCCCAATCCTCCTCGGTAGTGTAGATGGTAGCATATCTGCCTAAAGTTCAAGAGGTCCCGAGTTCGAATCTCGGTCAGGGTGAGTTACCTGGATAACGTTTTTCCGGGGTTTTCCCTTATCCTGAAAGACGAATGCCAGGTAACTCTAAGCTCCATGGAC
Organism: Mantis religiosa; assembly: GCA_030765055.1. Lineage (NCBI taxonomy): Eukaryota > Metazoa > Arthropoda > Insecta > Mantodea > Mantidae > Mantis > Mantis religiosa. The sequence goes on from CM060957.1 coordinate 25,526,676, forward strand.
CCCGGACTAATTGAGCATCATTTCACCCATTTCATTCATCGTCCGATATGACTAAATGTGTGTGTGTGTGTGTGTGTGTGTGTGTGTGTGTGTGTGTGTGTGTGTGTGTGTGTGTGTGTGTGTGTGTGTGTGTGTGTGTGTGTGTGTGTGTATTTAATGCTCAGAATTTGATAATAAAATCATTTTTCTTCTTGCTTCCCAATATTTGGAGACTAGATCTTGATTTTGGAGAGTTTCACATACAGTTAGATGATCGATGTTCATTAAATCGACTTTACCACATAAACAGCACTGTGGAGAAGTTGTTAATCCAACCTTGAATAAATGTCCATTCAAACAATCGTGGCCTGTGATTAATCTGAACATTGCTACTGAAGATTTTCGAGGTAGTTCTGGAATTGTCTTTAGTTTGTTTTGGAGATCTTTCCAATTAAGTTTTTCAGAGGAAACTAAATAGTTGTTATATAGTTTTGTGAAGATGCTTTTGATTAACCTTTTAACTGTTTCATAGGGGATATTTTGTTTCGTTGTTTGAGATATTTTGGAACCCTTCTTGGCCAACATATCTGCTTGCTCGTTGCCAGAAATTCCACAGTGAGATGGTATCCATTGGAAAACTATACGTATATTTAAATTTTGAAGATGTTTAATCATATTATGAATTTCATTTATCTTTTCGGTTTTTGGGAAGTCATTTGAAACAATAGCCTGAATAGCTGCTTTAGAATCTGTTAAGAAAACTATGTTGGAAAGCTTATTTGTCGAGGCAAATAGATTTTGTAAGGAAGCATAAATTGCATCAATTTCTCCATCAAAACTTCTCAAGTAAATTCCAACATGCTTATAGAAAGAAAAGAATTTACAGGTAGCTCCTGCTCCTGCTCCGTCTTCTTGATTGTAAAGAGAGCCATCTGTATAGATGTGTGTCCATTTGTCAACTGGATATCTTACATTTATGGTTTCAAGGGCATATGCTTTAGCTTCTGTAGAATAGTATTCCTTCTTTTTAAAATCTGCAAGTAATTCTAGGTAGTATTCTAATTCAATGATGTTCAGTGGGTTATTAAAAGACATGAAGGGTTCTATTTTGGATGAGTAATTTAGTTTATTTCTTAGTTGTTGAACTTTCTGTATGACGCCTAATTGAGTTTTCAAACTGAAGGTGGATGTGTGTTGTATATGACTAAATGTTGGAGGACGTAAATTACAACAACATAAAAAAAAACACTATGCCCAACATTAGTACCGGAAACTTATTGGGTAAAATGCTTCGTAAATACTCATTCATATCTTCCGTATTTATTAAGTATTTTAATGACACAAAAATTGGTTTAAAGTCCATTATATTATAGGCAGTATACATTTATGGCTTCATTAAAATAGGAACTATATTCACAAATCGTTGAAATGTCACTATTTTGTTTCACTGTAGCAAACACCTTCTTCCGTAGAACGCATCTAATTTGAATCATTTTGTTTTGTGTGCATATGAACGATAGCTACGTAAGCGAACTGTTCTCCAGTTCAAGCTTTTAAGGTTCAGATTATGCCATAATCATTGTGTATGTTCTCACACACATGCTGAAATATTAAGCCAACTTCTCTGTCAGCATTGTAACACTGTACATCTCAGCATCTGTATGATACTTGCTAGGTGGATTCGGTGAGAAAAGACAGATATATCTTCCATGTCTGTCGCCGCTAGTCGTGCAACTGACAACGCCAAGACAGTACGATAACCGTATTGCCTCAAGCAGTGTTCATTTTTATTTTGTAGCTACCGTAACACAATCTGATTGACCACAGATTGCCGATACACTACACTGTTGTCTTTGCCTGAATCCATAAAACTTGCCGTTTGAAACAGAAAAGACATTTCCGGTTCGTAGACTAGATGAGGGAATTCCAAGGAATTCGGAAAATTCCTTTAATTTCTGTATAATTTGCATCACAGTTCTGCAACATCTTAATTTCACGCTTAAAAAGAAACATTTTACGGTAAGAAGATACACTGAAAGCTAGCCTTCTTAAAGTGTCAATTCCCTTCACGAAGAGGTACTGTGTAACGATATGTTTTAGTTAGAACTTTTTATATGAATATTGTGTTCTGATATGACTTAGTAGGCCATGTAATGACAATATAAAAATATATGTGTAATTCTCTGATTGGCTGTAGTAATAATTGTATTACGCATTGTGATGACGTAGCAGTAAATAGGCCAATCACAAAATTAATAGAGGACAGGGGCGGTTCCTCCATAAGGTTGCAGGTTTGCGCTACACCCACTGATTCTGAATATACAACAGGTGCATTTTGCACATTAAAGCTGTACTTGTTTGCATTGTTTTATATACAAACATGTTTCAATTACGCTTATTGTCTGTAGCTGCCCATGACCGCAGAAGTCGAAATAAACAGTGATTAGCTGTAGGAGCCGCAGGTTTGCAGCGAAGAGTTAACCTAAGATTTCGCTCAAATGTAGGCCCTCCGAGGGGGTTGCGGGAAGGTGAAGAGATGGGAGGGGCTTCTTATACATTGCTTAAATGGAGGTTTATAAACCTAGCTCCTCCTAATCTTAGCAACGGCTATATAGTAACCATCAGGCTCAGCTTCTGTGTGCTCTGCTTTTCGAACACAGGGAGAATTTAATTAAATGCATGGAGGTTATTCAGAAGAGAGCTCTGTTAAACAACAATGCCACAATTGTTCAGGCTTCTGGGTTTATGGCCACTTTGAAAGATTATAATTTTGTATTCTGGCTGTCTTTCTTCTACAAGATCATGCCACATGTGGACATTTTGTACAATCAGCTGCAGAAACGAGACTGCAATGCAACATTTGCAATCGCCCAGCTAAACGCATTTAAAAGGGAAATGCAAAAGGTAAGAAATAGCGTGGATATCGAGGAACACGAAGAAACTGCAATTAAGAGGAGAAGAATAGAAGATCATGATGTGAAAAGAAGAGAAGCTCTTGAAGTATGTGACATTCTTAGAGAAGCAAAAGACAGATTTAGCTTCACGGGGCATCTGGTAGGCTCAACTTTGTTTCATCAAGAAAATTTCTAAGGCATTTCCAGAGGGTTCCCTTAGAGAAACAATAAGGTTCTATCCTTTTATCATTGGAACAAAAATTCGTAGAGAACTGACTGTAATTTACAGTCGAGAGGAATTTCGTGGAATGTCCGGCGCTTTGTGCTTGATGGACTTCATTAAGGAAAACAATTTATGTACTACATTCAGCGAACATGTCAAACTCCTCCGAGTACTGTTAACTATGCCAATGTCTACCGCTGAAGCAGAATGCTGTTTCTCAACTTTAAAAAGAATAAAAACTTTCCTTAGGAACACAATGTCACAGGACCGATTGTCAGCATTAGCAATGCTTTCACTTGAGAGAGATTTTGTTATGAAGATCAGCGACTTCAACGCAAAAGTTATCGATAGATTCGCCAGGTCTAAGGAGAGTAGCGCAGAGAATCTGTATAAATAGGTGAGTCATTACTACTCTGTATTTTATTTTTCATTTATGCACCACCAATAATTTAACCCACCAGCCGCCACTGATAGAGGAGTAGCGATATCTACGAAAAGTCAATAATCTTGAGACAGATATATGTTCTTTAGGTTTCATGACGATGGAATATTGTTGCGCTGAATATAAAAGTTTTGTAATGGAAAATGAATAACCTTCAAAAGGGAGTTATTCGGTATTCGTAATAGTGATGAGTGGACGTTCAAAAGTGATGAATTTTAAGTAATTAACTGAAATTATATATATATATATATATATATATATATATATATATATAGTCTACCAATTATCAGAAGGCCCGACCAGCTAGCAGCCGGGTAGGCAACAGGAGGCATTAAGTCCACGCCTACCCATTTATCTTGTAGCGCTAACGAGGGGATGGTTGGAAAAACATCACTAGCCATCTCTCTCCCCCTCACGGACGTATGGAACAGTCGGGAAGATTCACCGAACCGCGAGACTTCCAGAAACGGCTATCTTCCCTATTTAAGTCCTGCGGTGGACGAGTCGTTCAGTTCTTGGCGAGCAGCGGTAAGGAGCGCCGAGAGAGTGAACGGACCGGAAGACTGTGTACGTGCATCAGAGGAGTTGTACGTAATTGTGAGTGTAGAGTGGACCTGTGACAGATGCACTGACGAATTATAATTGTGTGCGCTACGTAATTCTGTGTAATCGGCAAGTGTTCCAACTGTAATTCGGTGGAAATAAAGAACATTTTGAGTTTGTGCAAATGGACTTTTAATTTCACGAACCCACAAAGTTACAATATATTAACTTGAAAATAAGGATTTATCGATGTGTTGGAGGTAACCTACCGTGACTGATTAAGAAAGAAATTTCGAGTAAATTGTAATCCAGATTATACAATTAAATAATATATTACGAAATCGGAGTCATATAAAATTTTATTTCTGTCACTAAAAATCCACACCTGAAATAAAAAGATCTCGTGACTTATTTAATCAAATCTCCACCTGGATCTTCCAAACAGTCAACGTGCATCCTATCTGCTGCCAGTGGAGGAAAACGTCACAAATATTTCGCCCGAATGTGTGGCTGATTAAGGGGGGACGTATGCAAATACTCAGGGTCTTACATAAATAGCCATAACATCCAAAGTTTTCAAGTTAGAGAAGTGAAACTTAGTATACTCATTTAGGAGAATACATTCAATATGCACAAGGTTTTTAATAATTTTCCATTGTCTATAACTATTGCTACATATTTTTTCTATATGCAGAGATATTTACAAACTTAAGCCCATTTTTTTTCAAAATTCACATAAGCTATGTATCTGAAATTTGGTATGTTATTTTAAAACACACTAAAATGAATTTCTTGGATTTAGATTTCTTATTGAAGCTGTATAGAATTTTAAAAAAAAATGTTAATCATATGCATCCTTTAAAAATTAAAATAATTTCATATATTTTGTATCATTACATTCCATCTGGAGCTTAATCTTAAATTCTTGAACCAACAATTTGTTCATTGTGGCATAAGAAAGCTGTGTGCTAAACTGCATTACTGTAGATGAAGTGGTTTGAGAGAAAAATGGGTTGAAGTTGCAGAAAATGCAAGTTACTGGGAAAGGCAATTAAAAATACAATAAGTATTATTCAGTTTGCCTTTTAATTTTAAGTCATAACCTCCCATATCCATAATCTGTATCCTCATTCTGGTCTTCTTCAGCCTTTCTTTTTAAATTCCTCTTCTGTCTTGCTTCTTTCTGCATTAATTTCATAGCTCTTTGTGCACCAATAATGCGAATGTTGTCGATACACTGCGAAATTGTTTCCATAAACACACCAGGTTGATACCCTAACTGATGCATAACTTTCTTTCTGCCAACATTCCCATCATTAAACACTATTGCAGCATCAAATGTAGCAATTTTCACCACTATGGAAGACACAAATGATGTTTTGCGACACCTTTTCCATATCAAACTGTTGAGGCTTTCATTTGGGTTTTGTGTCTCTCCATAGAGGCATTTGTTTAGCAAGTCTGGTTGTGCTAAGAATTGGTAGGTGGGCTTTATAGATTCCAAGACAGCTGAAGGAAGACTATGTGTTGCTACTATGCTACTATGCAACACTAGGGCATGTAATTTTTAAAGGTACATACAGACCACGTACAGTCATAATATTTTGGTGTTTGATAGCTAACACTATATACTATTTTACAAAACAATAAAAAAGTTAGATTTTTTGAACATTTTCTCGTACGTCCCTCCTTAAGCTGGAGAAATATATCGCCACAAATGATAGTGTGGACCGGAAGGACTTAACTATAATGACTTGCTCATTACAGTCATATAAACTATAGTATTATCTGTCGAAGCTATTAAAACATTACATATCTTATCAGGGGCGGATGGTGAGGCATTGTATTGACGGTGACATAAATAATGAATGAATGAATATCGGGTAAATCTAAGCTCTCTCGATGCTCAGCCCATTTGTGCATCATTTCACCAATCTCATCTCATTCATCGTCCGATATGACTTAACGTTGAAGTATGTAAATTTTAAAAAAAGGTAAAAGAAGTAACAGAATTGAATTTAGGAAGCAATACGAGTTGAACTTTTGGCACTTACTTGGGATCGTGATCACGAACACTGCAAACCCTCGCGAATATCAGATGTAAGGTTATTGAACTACCAGGAATTTGTCCAGTCTCTGCCAATCATTATTGGCTCAAGCTTTATAACTTATCTTTACTTAACAATTCGATAGTTTATGTATTTCCATTCATTGGATAAAAATGTGACGGAAATTACCAATTAACTCAATACTACCACTCTGAAATACTTCTCACTACTTTTATACAAGGTAAATTATTAAGATACAATTATTTTCTTGACAGTGCCAATAATATCTTTAAATATGATAGAACATGTTGCTTTTACCATAAGTAATCTAATAAGAGACTGTGTTAGTCTAAAACATTCGGAAAAAGCTGCCAGTCTTAAGTGTTTTTGTCTAGCAATAGTGCATCGAGTTATATTTAGTTTGCCCACTATTAAGAAATATTACAAGAGCAGAAGTTCAAAACAATTCTATAAGAATCTGATGTGTTACACGTACATGACTTTTTCTATTCTTGCACAACGTATTTGTACAATCGCCTATTTTATGTTCAACAAAAGAAATCATTTCTAAAAATTTTTAACTAAATATTTTTTACAGGTACAAAGAAACATGGGAATACGATAAGCTTAGGCTGTGTGGTTTGGTCCAAGTATTTACAGAATTACTTTTATTTGTAGACACACGTTGAAAGGAATTGTCTGCTTCTTCTAGAAGTGCAGTGTCTTGCTGAGGAGTGGACAAACGTTTTCGATCCGAACAGTCGCTTCACAGGGTAATCGCACCAACCTCGTAGCCATATACATTGTACGAATCTCAAGTGTTTTACCAAGGCTGTTCAATAAAGAATGATCGCAATGTTTTTACGGTCATAATTTTTCGCACTAAAATTCAATCTTATTATATTCTGTTAGCTTAATGTGAAACAAACACGACGTAGTAGTTTCATTGTTAGTACTCCTGGATCCCGCCTGTAAGGACCAGGCAAGTTCAGATATGTTCAATATCGCTTACCACTGCAATAGAGGTAACACGCGAGGAACAATATGCGGCATTGAAATTCTGCTTTCGTCTCAACAAATCTTCAGTTGAGGTCTATACAATGTTACAGGAGGCCCATGGAGAGTCTGTTCTTCCCTACAGCACAGCTCGGATGTGATTTAAAATGTTTAAAGAGGGGAGACAATCAATTTCAAAAGAAAGGTGGACCCGGTGCTCCAGTTACTGCTCTTACGGAAGAAATCATCAACACTGCTGCTGCATTTGTGAGAGAGGATCGACGAATTACCTTAAGATCACTTACTGTAATACTGAACATTTTATTGGGTGCCACCCACACGTTGGTGACAGTAACATTACACATGAGACGTGTTTGTGCGCGATGGGTTCCAAGACTGTTGATTCCCTAACAAGAAGACATTCGAATGCATTTAAAGTTGATGTTAGAGGAAGATCCAAAGTTTCTTTCAAACGTAATCACTCCTGATGAAACTTGGCTACATCATTTGATCCTGAGAGCAAACAGCAAAGCTCTGTGTGTAAATCTCATTCATCACCAACCCCCAAAAAAGCAAAAGTGGTTGCGTCTGTTGGGAAAGTTATGGTCATCTCATTCTTTCATATTCATGGAATGGTTTATCAGCATGTTGTACCTGCACACACATCAGTAACTGGAAAATATTACAGGTATGTCCTGAAAACATTGTAAGTCCATATCAGGCGCAAAAGACCACATTTCCGTGAAGCAGGCTGAATGCTACACCACGATAATGAGCGGCCGCATATTGCCAATGTTGCTGCGGAATTTACAAAAATCAACGCGAAATGCATCCCTCACCCTCCCTATATTCCGGAGTTAGCTCCATGTGTTATTTTTCTATTCTGTAACTTGAAGAAACGCCTTCGTGGAAGGCCTTATGCATCATCAGAAGCAGTGGTGAAGGCTGCGGAGGCGATTTTGAAGGATCTCTCAAAATATGGTTTCCAGCATGTTTTTGAAGACTGGTAGAAACACTGGGACAAGTGTATCGCATTCAGGGTAGAATATTTTGAGAAGGACCATCAAAACTATGAGGATGAGTAAAGGTATGTTGTCAAAAAAAAGAGGTGATGATTCTTTATTGAACAGCCCTCGCATATATATTATTTAAAAATTGCATATCTTTGCTTCCGAAGTGAGGCCATGTCACAACGCTTTACATACATTATATTGAGGTTAAGTAGTGTTGTTCCGATGTTTCCTGAATGAAACTCCCTTTCTGACTGTTGCGTATTTATGTTACTTTCATTGAACTGAATGGTACTTTTATTGCTTGGCTATGTCCCATGTATGAGTGACCGCTTGCACTGCAGTGTCTTAACTGTGTTACAACCTTTTGTTTACAGGCTTAAACAAAAGAAAGTTCATATCGACACATTCGCAAAACAGGATCATGCAGATAGTGTGTAGACCGCTTCAGGAGGCGTTTTCTGGCATTAGTATTTCAAGGGGAGATTCTGTCAATGTATAGTTCATAAGCTTAGGGCAGCCGGATTGCCTAAACAGCAAAAGAAATTATTGTAAAAAAGAGAAAAAATGCACGTAATTTGTGAATCATTCCAGCGTCCTGCAAGGAAATGTGTAACACTGTTGCAGAGCATGTGTTTCAAAACACTCTGTTTAAACTGAGGTTTTAATTTGTAGAACGACTACTGTTCATAAATTACGAGGGCTGTTCAATAAAGAATGATCACAATTTTTTTGACCACGTACCTCTACTCATCCCCATTACTTTGATGGTCCTTCTCAAAATAGTCTCCCTTGAATGCGATGCACTTGTCCCAGCGTTTCTGCCGGTCTTCAAAGACATGCTGGACACCATTTTTTGAGAGATCCTTCAAAATCACCTCCGCAGCTTTCACCACTGCTTCTGATGATGGATAATGTCTCCCACGAAGCTGTTTCTTTAAGTTATGGAATAGAAAGAAGTCACATGGGGCTAAATCCGGACTATAGGGAGGGTGAGGGATGCACCTCAAGTTGATTTTTGCAGGATATTCAGCAACAACATTGGCAACATGCGGCCGCGCATTATCGTGGTGCAGCATCCAGCCTGCTTCACGAAAATGTGGTCTTTTGCACCTGATATGGAGTTGCAATGTTTTCAGGACATCCCTGTAGTATTGCCCAGTTACTGATGTGTGTGCAGGTACAACATGCTGATAAACTATTCCATGAATATCAAAGAATGAGATGACCATAAATTTCCCAGCAGAAGCAACCACTTTTGCCTTTTTCGGTGTTGATGATGAAGGAAATTTCCACACTGAAATTTGCTGTTTGCTCTCAGGATCAAAATGATGTAGCCAAGTTTCGTAGCAGTGATAACGTTTGAAAGAACCTCCGGATCTTCCTCTAATATCAACTTTAACTGCATTCAGACCTGTATGCGAATGTCCTTTTGTTCAGGAATCAACAGGCTTGGAACCCATCGCGCACAAACACGTCTCATGTGTAATGTTTCTGTCACCAACGTGAGGGTGGCACCCAATGATATGTTCAGTATTTCAGAATGTGATCTTAAGGTAATTCGTCGATCCTCTCTCACAATGGCGGCGGCAGCAGTGTTGATGTTTTCTTCTGTAAGAGTAGTAACTGGAGCATCGGGTTCACCTTCCTTTGAAATTGATTGTCTCCCCTCATTAAAAATTTTAAATCACGTTCGAGCTGTGCTGTAGGGAAGAACAGATTCTCCATAGGCCTCCTGTAACATTGTATAGGCCTCATCTGAAGATTTATTGAGTCGAAAGCAGAATTTCAAAGCCGCATATTGTTCCTCGCGTGTTACTTCCACTGCAGCGGTAGGCGGTACTGAACATGTCTGGTTCTCACAGGGGGGAACCAGGAGTACCAACAATGAAACTACTACGGCCTGTTTGTTTCACATTAAGCTAACAGAATATAATAAGATTAGATTTTAGTGAAAGAATTCTGATCATTCTTTATTGAACAGCCCTCATACAATCTTGTGATGACAACAAATACCAGAAATGTCTCGATGCAACTGAATACCACTTATAAGGTTAGTATACATTTAGTGCATTTTAATATTCATGATGATATGCGGACATTTCAGAATAAAACCCCAAGTCAATTGTGGTAGACAATGCGCGGAGAATCCGAGCCGGGCCATAAAACGATCGCTCTGTATGTTTTTAAGCAACAAATTTCATGTCGGTTTACATCATTTTCCCTGGACGAATTCCTGTGCATTGCGTAAATATTGTCACCCGAACATCGAAATTCCCGATAGAACCAGCTGGCAGGTATGGCCAATCGGGAAGCATTCACACCACGCCTACCCATTTATCTCGTGTCACTAACTGAAGGGATGATTAGAAGAGCGGCACGAGCCCTGTACCGTCTCTTTCCCCTCCCTGACGTCTCGAACCTTCGGGATGATTCTTTAAACCGCGAGACTTCCAGAAACAGCGATCTTCCTATAAAAAGGGGATGCAGTTGGCGAGTCAGTTCAGTTCTTTACGAGCAGCTGTGAGGAGCGCCGTGCTAGTGAACGGACTGGGAGACTGTGTACTTGTATCAGAGGAGTTGTACGTAATTGTGAGTGTAGAGTGGACCTGTGAAAGACGAACTGGTGAAATGTGTGCGCTACGTAATTCTATGTAATCGGCAGGTGTTCCAACTGTAATTCGGTGGAAATAAAGAACAGTTTGAATTTGTGTAATTCGACTTTTAATTTCACGAACCCACAGTCACAAAGTCACAATATAATCAGGGAGATACAGAGAGAGAGAGAGAGAGAGAGAGAGAGAGAGAGAGAGAGAGAGAGAGAGAGAGAGAGAGAGAGAGAGAGAGAGAGAGAGAGAGAGAGAGAGAGAGAGAGAGAATCGTGCAAGCAGTAACTTACGTGCTGTTGATCTTACCTTTAATGTAATATGAATAGAGGATCATTGTATTGCATTTGGCAGAGAAAGTGATTTGCACTGAGCCATATTCTGCGTTGTATCGAGTTTTGGTGAAGGCACATGATGACCACAGGTCAGTCATTACTCCCATATGACCCCGTGACATTTCCCTTGGAGAGAGTTTCCTGAGATGGGCTGATACGACATTTCATATTACTAATTAGCAAGCAATTCAGCTTTATTAGCCAATGCTGCTATAAGAAATAATTCATAGTCATTTTCCGTTTTCCCCTTAGTCTCCGATTTTCGTTGCTATGCACTTTAACACGGACTTACTATTCACAAGGTACTTCTAAAACTTAGTTATTTCTTCCACAAAGAGAATGTTTGTTCATCTGGTAAAATGTATCTTTGTTCTTACTACCCTCCATTTTACTTTTGGACATACGAGGGCGTTCTGAAAAGTTTCCGACCTAATAAAGATACAAGCCATTTCTTTTATATTTTTTTTTTTCAACATAGTCTCCTTGTAACTCTACACACTTCTCCCAGCGATACTCCCATCTCTGTAACCCGTCCAAATAGTACTCGACGTTTTTCAACATAGTCTCCTTGTAACTCTACACACTTCTCCCAGCGATGTTCCCATCTCTGTAACCCGTCCAAATAGTACTCGACGTTTTTCAACATAGTCTCCTTGTAACTCTACACACTTCTCCCAGCGATGCTCGCATCTCTGTAACCCGTCCAAATAGTACTCGGTGTTTTTCAACATAGTCTCCTTGTAACTCTACACACTTCTCCCAGCGATGCTCCCATCTCTGTAACCCGTCCAAATAGTACTCGGCGTTATTCAACATAGTCTCCTTGTAACTCTACACACTTCTCCCAGCGATGCTTCCATCTCTGTAACCCGTCCAAATAGTACTCGGCGTTATTCAACATAGTCTGCTTGTAACTCTACACACTTCTCCCAGCGATGCTCCCATCTCTGTAACACGTCCAAATAGTACTCGGCGTTTTTCAACATAGTCTCCTTGTAACTCTACACACTTCTCCCAGCGATGCTCCCATCTCTGTAACCCGTCCAAATAGTACTCGGCGTTATTCAACATAGTCTCCTTGTAACTCTACACACTTCTCCCAGCGATGCTTCCATCTCTGTAACCCGTCCAAATAGTACTCGGCGTTATTCAACATAGTCTGCTTGTAACTCTACACACTTCTCCCAGCGATGCTCCCATCTCTGTAACACGTCCAAATAGTACTCGGCGTTTTTCAACATAGTCTCCTTGTAACTCTACACACTTCTCCCAGCGATGCTCCCATCTCTGTAACCCGTCCAAATAGTACTCGGCGTTATTCAACATAGTCTCCTTGTAACTCTACACACTTCTCCCAGCGATGCTTCCATCTCTGTAACCCGTCCAAATAGTACTCGGCGTTATTCAACATAGTCTCCTTGTAACTCTACACACTTCTCCCAGCGATGCTCCCATCTCTGTAACACGTCCAAATAGTACTCGGCGTTTTTCAACATAGTCTCCTTGTAACTCTACACACTTCTCCCAGCGATGCTTCCATCTCTGTAACCCGTCCAAATAGTACTCGGCGTTATTCAACATAGTCTCCTTGTAACTCTACACACTTCTCCCAGCGATGCTCCCATCTCTGTAACCCGTCCAAATAGTACTCGGTGTTTTTCAACATAGTCTCCTTGTAACTCTACACACTTCTCCCAGCGATACTCCCATCTCTGTAACCCGTCCAAATAGTACTCGGCGTTTTTCAACATAGTCTCCTTGTAACTCTACACACTTCTCCCAGCGATACTCCCATCTCTGTAACCCGTCCAAATAGTACTCGGAGTTTTTCAACATAGTCTCCTTGTAGCTCTACACACGTCTCCCAGCGATGCTCCCATCTCTGTAACCCGTCCAAATAGTATTCGGTGTTTTTGAACGTAGTCTCCTTGTAACACTACACACTTCTCCCAGCGATGCTTCCATCTCAGTAACTTGTCCAAATAGTACTCGACGTTTTTCAACATAGTCTCCTTGTAACTCTACACACTTCTCCCAGCGATGCTTCCATCTCAGTAACTTGTCCAAATAGTACTCGACGTTTTTCAACATAGTCTCCTTGTAACTCTACACACTTCTCCCAGCGATGCTTCCATCTCAGTAACTTGTCCAAATAGTACTCGGTGTTTTTCAACATAGTCTCCTTGTAGCTCTACACACTTCTCCCAGCGATGCTCCCATCTCTGTAACCCGTCCAAATAGTACTCGGCGTTTTACAACATAGTCTCCTTGTAACTCTACACACTTCTCCCAGCGATGCTCCCATCTCTGTAACCCGTCCAAATAGTACTCGGTGTTTTTGAACGTAGTCTCCTTGTAACTCTACACACTTCTCCCAGCGATGCTTCCATCTCAGTAACTTGTCCAAATAGTACTCGGTGTTTTTCAACATAGTCTCCTTGTAGCTCTACACACTTCTCCCAGCGATGCTCCCATCTCTGTAACCCGTCCAAATAGTACTCGGCGTTTTACAACATAGTCTCCTTGTAACTCTACACACTTCTCCCAGCGATGCTCCCATCTCTGTAACCCGTCAAAATAGTACTCGGTGTTTTTCAACATAGTCTCCTTGTAACTCTACACACTTCTCCCAGCGATGTTCCCATCTCTGTAACCCGTCCAAATAGTACTCGGTGGTTTTCAACATAGTCTCCTTGTAACTCTACACACTTCTCCCAGCGATATTCCCATCTCTGTAACCCGTCCAAGTAGTACTCGGCGTTTTTCAACATAGTCTCCTTGTAACTCTACACACTTATCCCAGCGATGTTCCCATCTCTGTAACCCGTCCAAATAGTACTCGGCGTTTTTCAACATAGTCTCCTTGTAACTCTACACACATCTCCCAGCGATGTTGCCATCTCTGTAACCCGTCCAAATAGTACTCGGCGTTTTTCAACATAGTCTCCTTGTAACTCTACACACTTCTCCCAGCGATGTTCCCATCTCTGTAACTCGTCCAAGTAGTACTCGGCGTTTTTCAACATAGTCTCCTTGTAACTCTACACACTTCTCCCAGCGATGCTCCCATCTCTGTAACCCGTCCAAATAGTACTCGGCGTTTTTCAACATAGTCTCCTTGTAACTCTACACACTTCTCCCAGCGATGCTCCCATCTCTGTAACCCTTCCAAATAGTACACGGCGTTTTACTCCTCAAAAGCTGATTGCCTCTTCATTCTCTGTCCTCCGAACGCAATTTTCAGATGAGAGAACAAAAAGAATTCGCTTGCGGCTAGATCTGGTAAGTAAGGTGGATGGTCAAGCAGTTCAAGCCGTAATTCGTGGATTTTCGCCATTGCAATTGCTGAGGTGTGAGATGGTGCTTTGTCTTGGGGAAACAGGATTTCCTTATTCTGCAAATGTGGTCGTTTTTCCGCAGGTTCTGCCTCTAGCTTGTCAAGTAATGATGGGAGTATGCTCCTGTAATGATTTTCTCTTTTTGAACATAGTTGATTATAATAACTCCATGACTATCCCAAAAAACAGTCGCCATCACTTTCCCAGCCCATAAAACAGTTTTTGCTTATTTTGGAGCCCGCTCCCCCTTTGCAGTCCTCTTTGGACTATACTTTTGTTTCGGGCGTATAATAGTGTATCCAAGTTTCACCTACAGTAACTAATCGGCGCCAAAGCTCGGATTTATTGCGCCTAAACTGCGCCAACAGAGCATTGGAAGCGTTCATTCGAACACGTTTTTGGTCTAACGTGAGCAAACGCGGAACCCAACGCGCGGACAGCTTTCTCATGTCTAAATGGTGATTTAATATGTGACAAACACGTTCGTATGACATGTTCACAGCCTCTGCTATCTCTCTCACTTTAATTCAGCACCATTTGGTGAACTTTGGCGATGTTTTCGTCGGAAGTTGCAGTTTTTGGACGTCCCGAACATTCATCGTTCCCAAGCTCTTACGGCCACGCTTAAATTCAGCTGCCCAAAATTTCACTGTGCTAAATGATGGTGCAAAGTCCCCATACTCAGAATCAAACTCATCTTTGATTTGTGTAGGCGTATTGCCTTTCAAAAACAAATATTTCATGATAGTTCGATACTCGATTTTGTCTATTTTCATAAAAACACATCAACTCACTTAAACGACTGTTACATAACAAGTGAGCTTCCAAAATAGCTGAAACTTTGGTGAGTAACTTTCAACAGATGAACAACGAGTTTCACAAGCCTTTATTTACGAGTCCTGCCATCTTCATGTTGAGGTCGATGCCTTTTCAGACCACCCTCGTACTTGTTATGATTTTGTGCAGCTGGTAAAATAAGGGGAAACTTTACGTACAAAAGTTGTAGATGGATTTAAAACATATGAAATAAGTTAAAAAAAACTGTTAGTGGCACTAACGTTTCACATACTGCATAATTGCCTTATTTCTTTGAAGTTCTAAGTCACCATTCTTTTGTTATTCCTATCATGGAAAGATTATCCATGTAATTCCAAAGTCAGAATACGCAGATCTGCTTTTTTTAAACAGCTGACTGTATTTTCAGTCTCCTAGATGGTAGATCCAAGAATAAGACTTAATAACAATAGTTCGCAGATGAGTGATTATAGTGCTTCCGTCTTAAGTAACACACTTTGTTTATTACTTCGTGCCCATGTGCACAAGGTGACAGACGACAGTGACACTTTCGTCCATGTGTTATGCCGAATACGAGGGTGGCTCAAAAGTAATGCTTCCTATTTTTTCTTTCCTTAAATAAGTAAGTTATGTGAAAACTTTGAATTTGGCGCAATTCCTCAAACCTTCTTCTCCAATCCCCTGCAGTAGTAACTTCCTAAGTCAACAGGTGGCAGCACTGCATCCTCTTGCAAAATAGCTGACATCGACATTCGTATTAGACAGCGTTCTGTGATTGAATTTTTGACTGCGGAAGGCGAAACGCCAATTCGCATTCACGAAAGGCTAAAACATGTGTATGGTGATGCAACGGTGGATGTCAGCACTGTTAGACGATGAGTTCGTCGCTGTAACGAAGCTGAAGGGCAAACACCATTGGCAGATGAAAAGCGAAGCGGCAGTGACTCCATGCAACATTCAGCGAGTCGATGACATCATTCCTGGTGATCGCCGGGTAACAACAGGTGAATTGTGTCGCATTGCCTCCCTCAGTAAAGGCAGTGTGATGACGATTATTCAACAACTGGGTTACTCAAAAGTTTGTTCACGTTGGGTACCAAGAATCTTCACCGCCCAAAACAAAGAAACAAGGAAAATAATATCCTCCGGACACTTGCAGCGCTTCAATTTGGAGGGAGAGGAGTTTCTGGAAAAAATTGTTACTAGAGACGAAACGTGGATTCAATTTTTGAACCTGAATCAAAGAGGCGGTCAATAGAATGGCATCCCACAATTCACCGAAGGGAAAATAAATCAAAATTCAGCGGTCGGCAGGAAAAGTTATGGCGATGGTGTTTTGGGATGAAGAGGTCATGCTTATGATTGAATTTTTGGAGCAGGGATGCACAATAAATTCTTTCCAATACGTCAGAACTCTCAAAAAGCTGAAAGCACGTTTTCGCTGAGTTCGTCCAACAAAAACTATGGCGGATGTTCTTCTTTTGCATGACAATGCAAGACCACACACCAGCCGTTACACCACTGCAGAAATTGAGAAATTTGGATGACAAGTCTTACCTCATCCGCCATACAGCCCTGACCTGGCACCATCAGACTTCCATCTGTTCGGGCCACTAAAGGAAGCTCATCGTGGGATTTATTTTGAAGATGAGGAGACTGTGAAAACGTCCGTACGTCAATGGCTTAGGATGCAAGACCGTGTGTTTTACCACACTGGAATACATGCCCTAGTTAAAAGGTGGACCAAAACTGTGGAAAAGGAAATAAACATTTATAGTAATCCCTAGCAATATCCATGACAAATTATCAACTTATGCAAATGTAAATAAACAAAGCAAAAAAAAAAAAAAGGAGCCGGTGCCCCTAAACCCTTAAAAGAGTCACGGCTGAAGAGGGAACACCCCTGAAACAGCCATAGGGCGAAATAAGCCCTAGAACCCCAGTTTAGTAGTAGTAGTAGTAGTAGTAGTAGTAGTAGTAGTAGTAGTAGTAGTAGTAGTAGTAGTAGTAGTAGTAGTAGTAGTAGTAGTAGTAGTGGAAAAGGACGGAGATTATATTGAATAGTGACAAATTAATCGTCAGTGTTGTAGTTTTCAAGCTATGTAAATTGGATTCCATTTTCTTGTTAATTAAAGCAGAAAAAAATAGGAGGCATTACTTTTTGACCCACCCTCGAATATTCAAATGAGTTGTATGCGCAAGAGTAGCTTACCAATAGGTTTTGTTCGCCGAAATTACTCACAGGAAAGTATGCTTCTTAGGACGGCAGGAGTATAGAAAAAGTCATCTGTAATACACAGCAGGGTTTACTGGTTTAACCAACTTTTAATTTTTTTTCCTCTCTTCACGCGAACTTTTTCTAAAAGTGTTTTTTTTTTTAAGGAGCCTCCAAAGATATTTTCACAATAAACTTCGATACGTTCTCTAACGTGGTACGGAAAGTAAAAACATTTCTATGAAATGATATGTCATTTCTGAATGGAGTACTTCTACCGAAAGACTTCCCAAGAAAGCTATCCTGCAGGGAATCGTGAGAATTCACAAAGAATGCCTTCCTTATTGCATGGACGTACGTACATTCACTTCTATGTTTAGTGATGAAACCAGTAAAAGGTAAACCGTTTAGCTCTTCTCAAATTACTTTCCTTTTTCGTTTAAGTTGCATACCTGCACATAAATGTCACTTTACATAGTTTATGTAATACCTTTCGCAGCATCCTAACTCAAACTGCATACATTATTCACCTTTTAGAACAAAGTATATTGAAAAAAAATTCTAAAGGTCCACGTTAACACGACTTTATCCAGCATATATTGCTTTTAATACCATTTGACAAATTGTTCTTTAAAAAGTGTATTTTATATCTACTTAATTTAAATCAAAATAAATATTCGCAGAAATTCCAGTACTACATCTCATATTAGGTTTTCTCATAAGTGAAGACGGTTTTTTTATTTTGATGTTTTGGAAAATTTATTGCATTTCTTTGATTTTGCAATGCTATTGCTGCAAAATTTCAAAGCCGCATATTGTTCCTCGCGTGTTACCTCTATTGCAGTGGTAGGCGATACTGAACATGTCTGAACTGGCCTGGTTCTCACAGGCGGGAACCAGGAGTACCAACAATGAAACTACTACGGCGTGTTTGTTTCACATTAAGCTAACAGAATATAATAAGATTGAATTTTAGTACGAAGAATTATGACCGTAAAAAAATTATGATCATTCTTTATTGGACAGCCCTCGTACTTATACAGAGAGAAAGGGGGTAAGCAATTTTTATTCTGGAAAATCATCATAGAAACACATACGACCACTGGGATGGAATTTTCATATTATGTTGGCTGGGACATCGAAGTTAAGTTCAATATAAATTCAACATATTCCTTTAAATTTTTACATTGAATCAACATGTACCGTCTTTAACTTGATATTTTTCAAAACACGGAATGCAACATCACAAGAATGCTTTTCCAAGGACTCCGTAACTTGGCGTAGAAGAAAATATATCATAAAATCTTATCCCAGGTGGCTTCCCAACGTGCTGCAAAATAAAATGTAATTGAAGTTCTTAAAAATATGATTCTAAAATTAGGCAGCTCAGTGAAAAAAGTGGACCATGGCACCAGAATGAATTCTTTCAGGAAAACTTGGTTAAAAAATCTGTTCTTTTTACCTTAGTTTACTTGTTATAAATACTATTAAATATTACGTAATGTTGGTTTGGTGTTATGTCCCATATAACAATTTAAAATAAAAAGCCAAAAGGAAAGTTCGGACTATTCTCACATTTGTGTCGTTGAACGTAGGGTTTTCAGGATACTGTCACGGCAGAATAATTGTAAATTAACGAGGTATAAGCATTTTGTAAGTTAATAATACTTTAATTTTACATATATTAAAATATATTGCATGTACAAATTTTAGTAAACCTAGAAAAATTAATGGCATGGGGCTCTTTTGCACTGGAAATACATTTAATATATAATATTCTCTTTTAAAGTACATGTAAATACCATTGTGTTAAGAATTATTATGTGTTTCAAATGGGAAGAGTTCTCGCCTGTAGCGAATCAGATGCGTTAGAACCTTCAGCGTTGCCACCTCGTTATCCCCACTCTTCTTATATTTCACTGTCGCACACTTGCGAGTGTTCGTGGCGCTAGACGTAAGGGAACGCACACTGGATTTTCCAAAGTTTTATGATAATGCAGTTGTTGAAACCAGAATTGCAACATCTATATTGGTATATTACGTAAATGGCTTAAGTGTTTACTTTAAAGTTAAATATAGTTTATGAATTAATTATTTTTCTAATCCAACGAAAATATCAGCGGTGCATCCGTATAGCTGTGAATGTTACTTACGTTAAGAGATAATTCGTCGTTGTCATTGTCTTCAACGTCTGAATACTGCAAATTTATGATGATAGGTTCCAAAATCTCGTTACGTGCTATTTCTTTCCAATAATTGTCTTCTTGTAGTTTATCTGATGTCTCACGCAGTCTTCCCAGTCTTTTTGTGTTCCTTGTCAATTTCTTCGTTAATAAGTCGTTCAACGTCAGTCAGTTTAAAAATATTATTTCTGTTTGCAACATAATTTGAGCCCACATTAACTCTATTGGATTGTTCTAGCAGTAGTAAGGGGTGGAAGGTGGATCACGTCTCATTGATCCAGCTGATACACTTTTTCATGGAAGAGTAACTGAATAATGCTGCTTTGAACTCTCTAGAGTAAACAGAGATTACGAACCATTCATAAACAAAGATATAATGTGACCAGACATGTTCTGCCAGACTAGCAAGAAGTGTATCGTTTCCTCTCATCGAAAATAACAAACACCTTGGCTTATTCAAAGTACATATTTCTTTTATCACGTCATGTCAAATGTTTACGTTTCAGTTCTGAGTAATTTCAAATATACGTTCACACATACATGCCAATCAATAATTTACGTCGCAATGCATTGTTATAATATAATGGTATATACTTTATTTACTTGTATTTGGAAAACTATTTAAGCTAAACAATGGGGTTTTAGGGTTATGTTACTCTCCTTTCTCATGGATCAGTTTTTGCAAAATCTGAATTTTTGTCTTAGAGCGAATAGTATTTATTATTGATTGATTAGGTTGGCGCTCACTACACACTACTTAGGGGGCATGCAATACAACACAGCAGCACTCCGATTGGTTGATCAATTAGTAGCACTCAAGGACAAACACCTTATCACATAATGGTATACTGATACTAATAGTTTATCTTCCTGTGCCAAAATCACTAGACAGATTGTACGTTTCTCAATTTATCTCTAAACTCGTCTACGGGACGAGTATCTGGTTTCCCACGTTAAATTTCTACGTCGAGTAATTTCTCGCCGTGTATGTAAATACAGGAGACTTAATGGAGAAGTGCGTGTTACGGAAAAGTAAAGTTTCGTCATCAGATTTCATAAAGCAGTAACGCTAGCAAGACTAAGAGCAAAAGCTTGTAGTATTATGTCGTAATAAAAGACTTGCTAAATCTCTGTCGACCTTCACAGTTGCATCCAGACCTGCATCTCTGTTGACAGTGTGACGTAACGAGTCATCAGCTGATCGTGCCCACAGACAGCCATAACCTCGCTTCGTTTCAGTGTTTACTTTCTTTACATTTACGAGGGCTGTTCAATAAAGAATGATCTTAATTTTTTTACGGTCATAATTTTTCGATCTAAAATTCAATCCTATTATACTCTGTTAGCTTAATGTGAAACAAACACGCCGTACTTGTTTCATTGTTGGTACTCCTGGTTGCCGCCTGTGAGAACCAGGCAAGTTCAGACATGTTCAGTATCCCCTACCGTTGCAATGGAGGTAACACGCGAGGAACAATATGCGGCTTTGAAATTCTCAACAAATCTTCAGTTGAGGCCTATACAATGTTACAGGAGGCCTATGGAGAGTCTGTTCTTCCCTACAGCACAGCTCGAAGGTGATTTAAAAAGTTTAATGATGGGAGCCAATCAATTTCAAAGGAAGGTGGACCCGGTGCTCCAGTTACTGCTCTTACGGAAGAAACATCAACACTACTGCTGCCATTGTGAGAGAGGATCGACGAATTACCTTAAGATCACTTTCTGAAATACTGAAAATTTCATTGGGTGCCACCCACACGTTGGTGACAGAAACATTACACATGAGACGTGTTTGTGCGCGATGTGTTCCAAGACTGTTGATTCCCGAACAAAAGGACATTCACACGCAGGTCTGCATGCAGTTAAAGTTGATGTTAGAGGAAGATCCGGAATTTATTTCAAACGTAATCACTGCTGATGAAACTTGGCTACATCATTTTGATCCTGAGAGCAAACAGCAAAGCTCAGTGCGGAAATCTCCTTCATCACCAACCCTCAAAAAAGCAAAAGTGGTTGCTTCTGCTGGGAAAGTTATGGTCATGTCATTCTTTGATATTCATGGAATGGTTTATCAGCATGTTGTACCTGCACACACATCATTAACTGGACAATACTACAGGGATGTCCTGAAAAAACATAGTAAGTCCATATCAGGCGCAAAAGACCACATTTCAGTGAAAAGGCTGGATGCTGCACCATGACAATGCGCGACCGCATATTGCCAATTTTGTTGCTGAATATCTTGCAAAAATCAACATGAAGTGCATCCCTCACCCTCCCTATAGTCCGGATTTAGCCCCATGTGACTTTTTTTCTATTCCCTAGCTTGAAGAAACGCCTTCGTTGGAGGCATTATCCATCATCAGAAGCAGTGGTGAAGGCTGCGGAGGCGATTTAGAAGGATCTCTCATAAAATGGTTTTATCATGTCTTTGAAGCCTGGCAGAAACGCTGGGACCAGTGCATCGCATTCAGGGAAAACTATTTTGAGAAGGACCATCAAAATTATGAGGATGAGGAAAGATACGTTGTCAAAAAAAGAAACTGTGATCACTCTTTATCGAACAGTGCTCGTATTTACAGAATCAGAGCGAGTGCTGCATACCAACTTAAATTCTATGTGAAAATGACACCGGGTAGGATAGGATAGAATTCCATGGAGGGAATTTAGCACGTCTGACAGATATTTTGAACCTATGTCCTCAAGTGGGCAGTCCCGGGAGGAAGGATGAGACCAGAGGAAACAGAGGATGGCCAACTCAAGGAGTCATGACAGTGCAGAGGGCAGGATCCTCTTCACCACACTCCTCACCCCGCAAACACATAGAGCTAAGTCTCCAGCAGTAAATGTGAAATTAATATCTCGATTAAGAAATAACAGAAGAATAGGTTTTTGTATTTGGAGGAGTGTTTAGAGAAAAACTTGTAAATGTAACACATGAACATTTGTTGGCTCTTCACGCACGTAAACATGCACACACATGCCCCTTATCTATTCGCGAGGGATATGTGCGTTTCACAAAAATTATATTTCCAATGAAATGTGGATATTAAACTTTATCCTTTAACGTTTAGTCATATCGGACGGTGAATTAAATGGGTGAAATGATGCTCAAATGTGTCCAGGATCCATGGAGCTTAGAGCTACCCGACATTCGCCTTTAAGGATAAGGGAAACCCCGGAAAAACCTTATCCGGGTAACTCACCCTGACCGAGATTTGAACTCGGGACCTCTTGAACGTGAGGCAGGCATGCTACCATCTACGCTACCGAGACTGGCTTGTGTAGGGAAAGGTATGAAAAGGTAGAGCTAGACTGAAAAATTCAATACCATATTTTGAAACGGTATTTCAGGGTTGATTGTTTGTAATGAATTTGGACCTCTAAAGGGAAAGATTTTTATGTGATTTGTTTATTGAAATTATGATCAAGTTGTGAAGGTGTTGGGGCATTTATGTGATAAATAAGCTAGAGTGTTTGAGCAGTGTATGCAAAAGGAAAGAAGATATATATATTAGGCAATGCAGACTTTAAATGTAATGAAATAGTTGGTTGTCAAGGGCAACAATGAGAGAAAAACCAATTGTTCCTAGAGGGGATGAGATAAGTAGAAGTCTGGATACTGTAGAAGTAATATGTCTACAGAGTACAGAGATAAGTTTAAAAGGATTTGAAATATTCTGCATTTAGATTCCTAACAGTTCGGACATGTGTGATATCATCTGCAAGTTTGCAGAAACATTGCAGTGTATTATATAATGTAAAAGCATGTTTCAAAGTTGCAAGAACAAATACTGTTAACGCTGATGAATGTATTTATATGCTCAATGTTAGAAAGAATGTTTTAAACATAATTTATCTACAGATGAAATAACAATTTTAAGAGGAAAGGAGAATTGTTGTGTTTTTTATTTCCACATCATCTTGCATCCTCTCTCCTCCGTGACTACGCCCTAACGACAATAATCTTAATCTCTGAGCAGCTGAGGAATTTCGAATAAATCTGTCAGTATTCTTCAAGATCAACAACAAAAGGTGAGAGTAATTAGTCATTTACCATCCCTCGAGCCTTTTTCTCAAACTCCTGCTACGATTTGAAGCGGAAATCTCCTGGTCTCCTTCCGGTTGCTCTAAACCACTGAGTTACCATGGCCAACATGCCGATATGACATTAAATTCTCCAATGGACTCGTGTGTTTCCTGGTAAACCACTAGAGGTTCTCGTATACAATGATATACACCCACTTACCATGCTGTAAGGACTTAAGTCCCAGGCTTCATAGTTAAACCACTATTAGTGTTAATGGAAATTAGCCATTCTTCCACACTAAGGAAAAATGCGAGCCAGTTAGAGAATTTAATGTTGTGTTAGCATGTTGCCATAGTAGGTCAATGGTTAAGACCAACCGGA
The DNA here is from genome assembly GCA_030765055.1 of Mantis religiosa. Classification (NCBI taxonomy): domain Eukaryota; kingdom Metazoa; phylum Arthropoda; class Insecta; order Mantodea; family Mantidae; genus Mantis; species Mantis religiosa. The sequence goes on from CM060957.1 coordinate 25,550,694, forward strand.
TGAAGACTGTGTGATCTGAGGTTCAAATCCTGGATATAACATTGAATTTTTCATTCTGACTCTACCTTTCCACACCTTATTAATTAGTAAGTGGAGAGAAAGTAACATTTTTAAACAAGTCACTGTAACTAGACGTCAGGTGTAAAGGAATAAAAGAAAAAGCAAAGATCACTCTATTTGAAGCGCCACCTGTGCTGATTAGGGCGTGGCTCACTGTACCAGAAAATAAAGGAAGACCTAGAAATCACTTTCGCTCTGGGAAAAACTCTCAGCATGATTACACTGAGATGAATCAGCCTTAGCAATACTTCTTGGTATCTGCTCGTGGCTTTGTTGGTGTACGAAGTAATTGATTTACAGGGGCAACAACTTTGTAAATGGTTTACATACACAACCATATTCGTCTACATGCGTTAAATTCCAACATAAAATTTCATGCAGAGATTTCAGTGGAAATGCTTTTCTCGAGAACCACGACACGAAGATTTCAAGAAACTCTATCTCCCAAATTCTCCTTTACATGAAAATATTTTCATTATTTTTTAGTTTCTCCAAATTGGCTGCTCCAATGATTTTTTATAAAACTCTATCCGACTGAGAAATAAATAAGAAGTATATCTTAAATTTCCTGGTACTATTCCGTAAAGTCATGTTCATTCTGACTGATTTTTGAATAACTGGTAAACAAAAAGGTACATAAAATCTTCCTACATTGTGTTACCAGCTCTTTTCTCAAATATTCTTTGTTATTGTTTTGAATTTTCAAACATTTGTACTTATTTAAGTAGTAAGTCGCTGTTCTTCTTTTATCTTCTAGTAAAGAAAACAAAATTTGAAATCCATCGCTTAAATATCCGCTTTTCAAAAATCTGGCAATCGCTTTGGCCCACAGCTACAACCAAGTGTGTAATGAACAGTTTATCTGCATTAAAAAGAAGTTAACAGAAGAGTAATTTTTTATACTTGAGCTTAAAGCTCGTTCTTATCACGACACCACAGGCAGCGGACAGTAACAATATACGAGCGCTGTTCAATAAAGAATGATCACAACACTTTTTTTTGACAACGTATCTTTACTCATCCTCATAATTTTGATGGTCCTTCTCAAAATAGTCTCCCCTGAATACGAGGCACTTGTCCCAGCGTTTCTGCCAGTCTTCAAAGACATGCTGGAAACCATTTTTGAGAGATCCTTCAAAATCGCCTCCGCAGCCTTCACCACTGCTTCTGATGATGGATAATGTCTCCCACGAAGGCGTTTCTTCAAGTTAGGGAATAGAAAAAAGTCACATGGGGCTAAATCCGGACTATAGGGAGGGTGAAGGATGCACTTAACGTTGATTTTTGCAAGATATTCAGCAACAACATTGGCGCCCGCCTCGGTAGCGTGGTGGTAGAGTGTCTGCCTCACGTTCAAGAGGTCCTGAGTTCGAATCTTGGTCAGGGTGAGTTACCTGGATAAGGTTTTTCCGGGGTTTTCCCTTATCCTGAAAGATGAATGTCGGGTAACTCTAAGCTCTATGGACCCTAAGCTCATTTGAGCATCATTTCACTCGTTTCATTCATCATGATATGACTTAACGTTGGAGGACCTAAATTACAAAAAAACAACATTTGCAATTTGTGGCCGCGCATTATCGTGGTGCAGCATCCAACCTGCTTCATGTTATTATGTCCTTGTTAGTACTACCAAAAACTAAAAATGAAACAAATTTAAAAACAGAATCGACTGCCGGTATTTCAAAATTCATTACGCGATTTGTTTAAATAAGTATTTTTCCCAAACCATTAAATCTATCGTACCATTTAATTGTTTTAATAATTTAACTTCAGGATGTATTTCATGGTTAAATGACCAAAAATGACCTGCTACGGCCGATTTATCAGTCTGTTTATACTTAATGTTACGAAAATGTTCTTTTGTTCTGGTTTCTAAATTACGTTTTTTTTCCAAAATAAATTTTATCACAATTGAAACAATTAAATTGATAAATGCCAGATTTTTTTATTGTTAGGAATTTTATCTTTTTTTAGATAAATGCAGTAAATGTTTAATACTGTATTTATTTTGATGAACAAAACTTATATCAAATTCTTTTAAAAAATTTGAAAATGTTTACTATCCCAAGGATGGTAATTAATTTTTTAAATTATAATCGTCTTTTATTATAAGGGTAGAAATTTCATTAACAGTTCTTTATATTTAAATTTTACAATTTTTTATTTATATAGTCTATATTGAAACCATTAGTTAAAGCAGTATTGTCGCGGCGTCGCGCACGAAATATTGCGTGCAGAGAGATAAGCGCGGCTTGTGTACACAAAGAGCCTGCAGATAAAGATAGCCGGAGATAAAAGGCTGGCCGTCACAGATTAAGTTACGCTTCTCGAAGGTTCGGGTTTCGTCTAATGACAGAACATTCGATGTCTTGTTTATTCAATAAATATCTAGTAATTGTTACAGAACAGTGTCGATTTATCAATGAGGTATTTAAGGAAGCGAGGACTCGCCAAGAATCAGTTGTAAACAGCAGTAAACAGTTGTAAAGACATGTAACAAAAGTGTTGTAAATAGTGGAAGTTGAGTAAGCTCTTTGTTCTGGTTATCGACCTTGGTAGATTGTGATTGTGTATGTGACGTAATATATTTATATTCTTTATTAAATTCATCTTTATTCAGTGGCATATTTGTTAATCTATAAATCAAACTATTGAAAACAGCAAATTTATGTGAAACAGGCCTAAAACTTTTATTTTTATGTAATTATGAATATGAGTAGACTTTCTATAAATATCAGAGTTTAATTTATTATTATTTCTTATTATCTTTAGGTCTAGTAAAGGAAAAAATCCATTAATGCCAGTCTCTCTTGAAAATGTAATTTTAAAGCATCGTTTATGAGTTAGCTTCTGTTAGAAAGCGTGTACAAAGGTATTTCAGTGATATTTGATAATGAATGCGTCTAACAGCTAAGGAAAATACCCCGGGTTGGATCATCTGTATGAGGTAACAGAATGTGGATTGAAGTAACATGACTGACATACAAACTAAATGAAGAAGAGAACACCAGGGCTCCGGTTCAGGAATTTCGAGGTCAGCAGAACGTTTGTGTCCTTGAATCGTCACGAGGGTTGCTTAACGACCAGGCGCGAGGAATATGTAACGTCCGTGATGGACATCAAGGAGATTAGCTGCTAATTACAACGCTTGAGGTTCGTTCCCCGATGAGACGTAGATAGAATCTGTAGCTTTTGCTAAGGAACTATATAGATGCAAGGAATATGATGCCACGAACTCGACCTACAAATATCCTACAAATATATCTGAGGGTTTTAGTTAATTGATGGAAATTAATCATTTCTTCAAAAACCTTAGCCTATATACGGCTAGTGTGGAGAAATGATTAATTTCCATCAAGTAACTAAAATAATGAGTTAAATGATGAAGCCTGAGACTCAAGCACTTACTATAAGTCGCCACAAACGGTGCATCTCGAATGCGAGAGCCCCTAGTGGTCTACCGGGGAAATATGCGAGTCAAATGGACAATTTAATGTCATGGCGGCAAGTTGACCATGGTAGCTCAATGGGTTAGAGTGACTGGAGCGAACCGTTGTTCAAATCCCGGCCATGGCATTGAATTTTTCATGTTGACTCTATCTATACCTGTTGAGGTCTCTTCCCCTCTCTTTGGTATGAAATCACAACCAAAAATATACAAATATAATAATTTGTGACTTAAAACTTCACTTATCTTATAAGAAATTATGATAATTCTTATAAATTCTCCGGGATTTCGATTTCATGTAAACTTATACACATCCTCAGCCGGAAACAAAGCTGTCACCTTCGTTACAAATGCTAGATGTTGATATGTTCTTGTTAGTACTACCAAAATCTGAAAATATAACAAATTTAAAAACAGAATCGACTGCCGGTATTTCAAAATCATTATGCTATATTTGGTTTTTAAAATAAATATTTTTTCCCAAACCATTAAATCTATCGAACCATTTAATTGTTTTAATAATTTAATTTATTTTAAAAAACAAACATCGCGTAATGAATAGGGAGTGGATTAATAGGCACTAAACATGTGTGAAATAGGTAGGTAAAAATGGGCAAGATAGGCACTTAAAAAGGCACTTTCAGTAGGAGAGGGGATCCGCCTCCTTCAGCTGTTGTGGTGTGGGTGCTGCGGACCCCTAGCACTCGTGGTACCTCTGACGTTACTAGAGGAACCTCGGGCCGAACATTCGAGCCCCTCCCTGATTGGGAGTTATTCGGATTGGGTTGGACTCGAGGGGGCAGTGTGTTTCCGACACCCACGGGGAATTGCGTACTTCCGGCCAGGCTACGGCCGCCCGGAGGGGGTAGAGGGTTGCCTCATAAGTCCCGGGCGTGCAGAACTAGTAGAAGGTGTGCTAGAGGTTTTCGGTAGCCTTTCCTGTGGGGTTGATGCGGGTAAGTGGCGTATCCACTTCCACCCGTTTTGATTTTCGAGTCGATGGGGGGGGGGGGCTTTTTAGACTCCAGATATGGAAAGAGCCCCGGAGCTTCGGCTCCCGGGTAGAAGGAGGCCCGGTTCCTTGGTCCTACGTGTCCAGGACTAATGGGAGTAGAACCTCTGACGTTAACAACAACTTAGGCACTAAACATTTCCTAAGTAAACACTTAGGAATACACAATTTTAGTAAAATGGCTCCTAAAATGCATTATAAATGCACTACAACAATATGAAATCATCACATGTGCTGCAACAAATTCGCTAAACACATACTTTTTGCGGTTCCCTAGGCGAAACAGTTCTACAATTATTCCAAATTTTATAAATGGTTCCACAGAAAGTTAAAATAATAGATATTGTCGCATAATTAAAATACATATGAATCCACTCCACTAAGTAAGAACCACAATGTGCAGAAACTTCTGAAGTAATTAACTACTCAAAAAACAAACAAAAACGTGGATTGCGGGGGCTTAAGGGTCAAAATTGAAATATCTGAAGCTTTTCTTAGATTTGTTTCAAATTTATATCATTTATTTTGTGATCGTTCAAGAATGGAATAATACCAAGTTTCAGCTTTCTAGTTACAGTAGTTTCTGACGAATTAACCGTTTATGTCTAAATTACAGGCGATTTTCAAAATGCCCCACATATTGTCATATTAAAAATTAATGCTTGGGGTATAAGTTTCTGCACCCATTTTAACCTATTAATGACCTGTACCTATGTGAAATATTTGACTTCGCTATATCAACGAAGAGAAAAAATAATCATACCTATTTAACACTTTATTTCCCTAAGCGCATTGTGACACGTCTGCAAGGCAGATACTACCTGGGCAGATACTAAACCCGTTTTTGTATATCCAATGTGCAGCGAAAGAAATTTCTCTTCCGGAAACTTCACGTTGAAACCAACAAATGCAAAAGCTATTGTCACAAATTACAAGCAGAAGAACTTGACTAAAAGGCAGTTTTAGGCACTAATAAGCAGAATAAGCACAAACTTATGAAATAGGCATTTATAGGCAATATAAAACTAAGAGATTAGGCTAATAATTGTGGGAAACGTGCTTATAACTTAAAAGCCTAAGTTTCTGAACAAAGGAATAAAATAGACAAATAGGACCAAATCCACCCCTACTTATAACTAGGAGCTTGACGACTTGTATGTACATGTAGCATTGTAAGGAGACTTGGTAGTGTCAAAGTAGCTATTAGTGTTTCTTGGAAACTATGCAATCTATCATAATTAAACTTTTACCCCTTATATATCAGTCTCTTCTAATTCAGAAACTATAATAAAATCATAAATAAAGCTAATAATATTTGCATTGATATTACAAAAAACACAAAATTTTCAACAAATTCCACGCATTTTCTTCTTTAGATGCCCTCTTCTCCTGAACAGTTGAAGTAACAGATTGCAGACTTTGTAATCACTGTACAAACTTGCTAGTAAACACAGCTGGTGAACCATTAAGACATCCGCCCCCTAGTAATGAATTTTGAAAAAACGGCAGTCGATTCTGTTTTTAAATTTTTTTCATGCTTTGGTAGTACTAACAAGAACATATCAACATCTAGCGTGCATAACGATGACGACAGCTTTGTTTCCGGCTGAAGATGTGTATAAGTTTACATGAAATCGCAATCCTGGGAAATGTATAACAATTATCATCATTTCTTATAAGATAAGTGAAATTTCAAGTTACAAATTGTTATATTTGTATATATTTGTTTGCTTCATTGTTAATAGCTTCATATTTTACGTATTCACAACCAGAGACTTCGATAAATATCATTTTTAAGGATGTTTCAAAAAATCACCTCTTACTCTTTTTAGTCTATAAAATAGTGTAAGCCTTCCTGAATCCAAACAATGCTTAGGTAGCATGTGCAAGCCATTTTTAAATGTTCTAATCGAGTTTGAAAGTTACGTGAATGCTAGTGTTAGATATGAATTCTAATTCTTTATCCTTGCTCAAGTTGTTCTCGGGAAGCAAGCCAGGTGAAAAGACGATTAGAAATCGACGTTTTGGGAGTGTGCATCTCTCCCATCATCAGGATGTTGTTGTTGTTTGTAATTTACGTCCTCCAACCTTAAGTCATTTCGGACGATGAATTAAATGGGTGAAATGATACTCCAGTGCGTCCGGGGCCCATGGAGATTAGAGTTACCGGACATTCGTCATTCAGGATAAGGGAAAACCCCGGAAAAAACCTTATCCAGGTAACTCTTCCTGACCGAGATCCGAACTCGGGGCCTCTTGAATGTGAGACACTCTACCATCTACGCTACCGAGGCGGGCATCAGGATATTTACTAAATATTATAACCGCAAATGTATCACTGAATATAACACAAATACAAAGACAAAACACTATCAAAATTCGCAATACTGAACAAAAAATTCTTTTCAGTAAATTCAATCCCCGGTCAGGAGATGGCGTGAGTATAGAAAATTAATTGGGTTAAAAAAACGTAACTACTTCATTATCAAGCTGTATTGATCTGTGCTTCTTAAATCGACGGATTTCCATTTTAAGGCCGGTTTCCAAGAGGAGCTGAACTGATATCGAGCATCACGATTAAGCGTGCTCTTCTCGGAGGAAATGGCCAAAGCCTCCTTAATTTCCTCCTCTTGGAAACCAGCCTTAAAAATAGAATTAAGAGAAGATCTTGAACTATTCGTCGCCAGGAAAGCTTCAGATCTTACTTTAGCATTACATTCTTTCTTGATACTTCCCTTTTGCCTGTTTACTGTGTATAATTAAAATACAAGCGTTGGAATGTGTAGGGTTGAGTGAAGACCTATGCCTGCACAATATTGGTCCAACTCCTTAAGATATGACGACCACACAAGTTGCAGATACCTCTACATTAAGCTGAGAAGGTACTTCACTTGGGGTTACAATTCACTTTTTTATTTTTACATCTTATTATTATGTCATCCCTCTAGATTACAAATATATAGGTACAAAGTTCATTGGAGCAATATTTTAAACCTAATTTGTTAATTATATTAGTGGGTGCTGAGTTTTGCCACGCCCCTTTTCGTAAGCTTTCAGAAAATCGATCATAACTTCTGTAATTCTGAACTAAGCCTTATTTTGTAAGGGATCTTCCAAGCTTTCTGCTGGTATCACTGTAACTCCAATGGTGCTAGTTTTTCTTTTGTCTTTGGCTGTGTATGTGAACAGATATTTATTCTGAACAATATTTTGTACTAGTTATTGGTGAATATATGATATGGGTAGCACAAAAACATTTCGAAAGAGAAAGCTTATAGGGAATCGTTTTACTAAACATAGAAAAGTAAACGTAGAGAATATAAATAGAATAGACAATGAAACCACGTGTAATATTGAGGTTAGTAGGCTCAGTTCACACAATACATGTGTTAACCATGATAGTAGTCATATACAGAAATTGATGAGCTGCGAGTCCTGAAAGTAGATAAAACAGTTGAAGAACTGGACAAGAAGACAAGACAAATGAAGAGCAACTTGAAAAGAACAAGTGAGAATACAGAGGTTCAAGACTATGCAGCAGGAATGTTCTGACTCATGTGAGAAGACAGTCATCAATATATAAACTTTAAAGCTGTTTTCTAAGTTTCACATTTATTCAGGTTCCGGTACACTTTTAAAAAAACTATTCAACCAAAACATATCAAATTTATGTGTGTATTGTCACCTAATTATCGGAAGGCCCGACCAGCTAGAGGCTGGGACGGCGACACGAGGCATTCAGCCCACGCCTACCCATTTATCTTGTAGCGCTAACGAGGGGATGGTTGGAAAATCATCACTAGCCATCTCTTTACCCTTCCGTTGATATCTGGAACAGTCGGGATGATTCACTAAATCGCGAGGCTTCCAGAAACAGCGATCTTCCTATAAAAGGGGCTGCAGTTGGTGAGTCAGTTCAGTTCCTGACGAGCAGCGTGAGGAGCGCCGTGCTAGTGAACGGACTGGAAGACTGTGTACGTGTATCAGAGAAGTTGTACGTAATTGTGAGTGTAGAGTGGACCTGTGACAGACGAACTGGCGAATTGTAATTGTGTGCGCTACGTAATTCTGTGTAATCGGCAAGTGTTCCAACTGTAATTCGGTGGAAATAAAGAACATTTTGAGTTTGTGCAATTGGACTTTTAATTTCACGAACCCACAAAGTCAGAATATTAATCAGACTAATAATAATAATAATAATAATAATAATAATAATAATAATAATAATAATAATAATAATAATAATAATAATAAGAAGAAGAAGAAGAAGAAGAAGAAGAAGAAGAAGGAGAAGAAGGAGAAGAAGGAGAAGAAGGAGAAGGAGGAGAAGGAGAAGGAGGAGAAGGAGGAGGAGAAGGAGGAGAAGGAGGAGAAGGAGGAGAAGGAGGAGAAGGAGGAGAAGGACGAGAAGGAGGAGAAGGAGGAGAAGGAGAGAAGGAGGAGAAGGAGAAGGAGAAGGAGAGAAGGAGAAGGAGAGAAGGAGGAGAAGGAGGAGATGGAGGAGAAGGAGGAGAGGGAGGAGAAGGAGAAGGAGAGAAGGAGAAGGAGAGAAGGAGAAGGAGAGAAGGAGGAGAAGGAGGAGAAAGAGGAGAAGGAGGAGAAGGAGGAGAAGGAGGAGAAGGAGGAGAAGGAGGAGAAGGAGAGAAGGAGGAGAAGGAGAAGGAGAGAAGGAGAAGGAGGAGAAGGAGGAGAAGGAGGAGAAGGAGGAGAATGAAGAGAAGGAGGAGAAGGAAGAGAAGGAGGAGAAGGAGGAGAAGGAGAAGAAGGAGCAGGAGGAGGAGAAGGAGGAGAAGGAGGAGGAGGAGAAGGAGGAGAAGGAGAAGGAGAGAAGGAGGAGAAGGAGAAGGAGAGAAGGAGAAGGAGGAGAAGGAGGAGAAGGAGGAGAAGGAGGAGAAGGAGGAGAAGGAGAAGGAGAGAAGGAGGAGAAGGAGAAGGAGAGAAAGAGGAGGAGGAGAAGGAGAAGGAGAGAAAGAGGAGAAGGAGGAGAAGGAGGAGAAGGAGGAGAAGGAAGAGAAGGAGGAGAAGGAAGAGAAGGAGTAGAAGGAGGAGAAGGAGACGGAGGAGCAGGAGGAGGAGGAGAAGGAGGAGGAGAAGGAGAAGGAGAAGAAGACGAAGACGAAGACGAAGAAGAAGACGAAGAAGAATACGAAGACGAAGAAGACGAAGACGAAGAAGACGAAGAAGAAGAAGACGAAGAAGAAGAAGAAGAAGAAGAAGAAGAAGAAGAAGAAGAAGAAGAAGAAGAAGAAGAAGAAGAAGAAGAAGAAGAAGAAGAAGAAGAAGAAGAAGAAGAAGAAGAAGAAGAAGAAGAAGAAGAAGAAGAAGAAGAAGAAGAAGAAGAAGAAGAAGAAGAAGAAGAAGAAGAAGAAGAAGAAGAAGAAGAAGAAGAAGAAGAAGAAGAAGAAGAAGAAGAAGAAGAAGAAGAAGAAGAAGAAGAAGAAGAAGAAGAAGAAGAAGAAGAAGAAGAAGAAGAAGAAGAAGAAGAAGAAGAAGAAGAAGAAGAAGAAGAAGAAGAAGAAGAAGAAGAAGAAGAAGAAGAAGAAGAAGAAGAAGAAGAAGAAGAAGAAGAAGAAGAAGAAGAAGAAGAAGAAGAAGAAGAAGAAGAAGAAGAAGAAGAAGAAGAAGAAGAAGAAGAAGAAGAAGAAGAAGAAGAAGAAGAAGAAGAAGAAGAAGAAGAAGAAGAAGAAGAAGAAGGGATTTTTCTCTGAGATTATTAATACTTATTTAAAAATAAAATTTTCTGAAATTCAGTGCTTTTTTACAAAAAAATAAAAACTGATAATAAATTTTCAGTACAAACTTTTCAAATAATAATAGTTATTACTATAGATAAATGTTTTAAGATCCTGCCTGAAAATTATCATGCACATATCAATTGTAATGTACACCCAAAAGTCATGGAAATAGCATTGTGGAGATAGTACGTTCTCACCTACAATAAGGGTTGGTACAGTGTTTCCATCACAAGTGTTTTATGTTACAAAATACATTGCATGATGGTCGATTAGCAAAATGTGATGCACGAATCATTAGCATGTAACACACGCTTATTCGTGTGAAAGCTTCTTGTTGTATAATTAGGTTGAGTCAGATTCCATCCTTGATGTTTTCTAGTTCAATTAGACACGATTAATTATTCTGATTGCTATCATTTCAAACGCACAGAGAATTCCCATTAAAGTTCACAAGAAATTCGTTAAGTCTGTCAGGATTGACGAACATCAAACTGAAGCTTCAATTGCACCTTGAATAGATAATAATGCTTTAGTTCTATTTTCTATGTCTTACGTATGCATGTGTATGAAGTATGTAGCCAAGTTCAAATCCGAAATTGCATTGGAAATACGTGCTCTGAAACTCCATTAATTAATAAATAAATATACAAAAGTCAATTTTAGAAGAAGTATTTGTGTTCCTGTGAAGAGCGTAACTCAAAAACGAAAATTCGGTTACATACCAAACTCAGCTTTCTCCAAAATACTATACGAAAATGTTCAAAGAAATACTGAATTCTGGATAACAGCTAAACAGTAAGCAATAGCCAAAATCTTTATACATGAAGAAAGCACATACTCTTAAAGTACGCAGTTATGTCAACTTTTGTGAAATTAACATTTTGAGGTATTGTTACTGATTTCAATGTTCCAATAGATACAGTGTGACCCATATAAACGTGAACCATTTCAACAGGCCATAACTTTTGAGCCAATAAGAGGACTCGCGTATAACTTTGGGAGAATATAATACACAATTGGGAGATTACATTACACTATTTACATCTCAGAGAAAATGTTGGAAGTGTCCTCCACCAGCATCTACACATATTTGCACTCGTCTCACCATATTATCTGAAGTTTTACGGAGAGTATCCTCGCCAATGTTACTTATTTCGGTTCGAATGGATTCCTTGAGGAAATCAATTATCCGTTGCCTATTCTTGTACACTTATTTTTAGATGCCCCTACAAGGAAAGCTCCGGTGAGGTTAGATCAGGGGTTCTGGGGGGCAACAGAACTTTTGAGATTATTCGATTACACTGGTTAGAAAAAATAATTTTTGAATGTTTCGGGTACTTCATGAGGCAATTCCTACTAATTTTAGGTTGAGAAAAACAAATATGACAATGAAACATTTTATTAGCTCTAGTTCCTATGATATACACAATTTGGAAGTATTACATATTAACGGATTGAGAGAAAAGGATACATTTTAATTACATACATGTTAACAACAATGAAAGTGCATTTGATTTTTTAAACTGGTAGTTACATGCTAAGAGTTCTAAATTGCTGGAAAAATACTTCGCAGATAGTCGTCTCTGAAGAGAATCATGACTTTGTCGTCTTTTAGCTTGCCTCTTGTGATGGAGTTCCGCAGAATCCCTATACAAAGACCAAGCATTACTTCATTCCAACGGTCCTGATATCTTTGTTCCATAACATAAATGTCCTGATGGAATCTCTCCCCATGTTCATCACTAACAGCTCCACAACTAGGAGGGAAAAAGTCTAGGTGGGAGTGGAGAAAATGGATCTTAAGGGACATGTTGCTTCCAAGGTTACGGTATTTTTGCAGGAGCACTGTCACCAAATTCTTGTAGTTGTCATCTCTTTTGTTGCATAAAAAACCATGAACAACACCCTTGAAGGCTTCCCAAGCTACCTCTTCTTTCCTCTCCAAAATTTGGTCAAATGCAGGATTCTTTACAAGTTCTCTTATTTGTGACCCGACAAAAATGCCTTCCTTAACTTTGGCATCACTTAATTTCCAAAGTTCCTCTCTGATTGTGTTTTGTTATTTCACAGGTGTGCCAACTCCAAAAAAAATCCCCCAAATTTAAAATCTTCACTGTAAAAAATGAAATGTCACTTTATCTTCAAAGCAAGAGCTAATCTATCATTTTTATGGTTATTTTTTAATTCAGCAGATGGAAATACATGTAAATTCACTATTTTTAAGCCCGAAACATTTTCATTGTTGCCCAGTGCTACCAAAGAAACTGATTACAAGTTCCATGGCATCATTAGATGTATGGCACGCTGCTCCATGTTACTGGAAATAACCTTCTCTCAATTCGATATCATCCAGCTGCTCCACAAATGTATTGAAGATCCCCATATAAACTTCAGTGTCTACAGTCGTATAAAAGAAAATGGGACCAACGATCCTGGAAGCTGACACCGCACACCATCATGCAGTGGGGTTTCGTGGATCACTTGGGGGTTTACAGCAGCCCAATATCTGGTGTTTTGTGTGTTTATGTAGCCTGACAGATGAAACCATGCCTCATCTGTAAACCACGTTATGGAGAGAATGTCTGGACGTCCGGAAACAATCGACAGTAACCGATTCGTTTATCATAATCTGCTTCTTTCAGTTGTTTCACCATATGCACTCTGTAAGGTCGCAGCTCTTTGACATGTTCCATATGAATACACTGATTCCTGGCTCAATCGACACAACGATTTGTTTGGAGAATTCAATAGCCTTCTGCGAACATCTGTAACAGTTGACGGTCTATGTTTTCCACTCTCAGTTGTCTCCAGCTTTCTTACGAGCGATAAAATTGTTGTCTTTGTCGGAACATCGCGTACATTAAATTCTCTTCAAACTTCCCGTTGTGTTGTTACCAAGGAATTTGTCTTCCAATATGTTTTCAAAACCTAAACACTCTCTCATAGTGAGTACTGATGTTGCTGTTATGACTGCACATTTAAGACTGTCAACTGTCTACAATTGTCAGTGTTGTTATTCTCCCAGAGCCACTGAGATCATTAAAACAAATTTGTACATTTTTCAGTTTTCAAAGTGAAATTATGGCTTATTGAAATGGTTCAGGTTTATATGAATCGCATTGTATTTAGGATTAGGATTACTACGGAGGAGATTTGAAACCGAAACATGTGGTTTATTGCACCTAACCCTCAAGTGGGACATTACCGGGAGGAAGGATGAGGTGAGAGGAGACAGAGGGCAGCTGTCCAAAGCAGCCACGATAGCTGCAGAGGGCAGTGTCACCCTACTATGGTTCAGATATGGCCCCACCAGTCAGAGGTTCGGAGATCTCTCTTTTTGTTGTTGTAATTTACGTCCTCCAACGTTAAGTCATATCGGACGATGAATGGAATGATGTTCAAAAGAGTACAGGGTACATAGAGCTTAGAGTTACATGACATTCGCCTTTCAGTATAAGAGAAAACCTCCAACGTTAAGTCATATCGGACGATGAATGAAATGATGTTCAAATGAGTACAGGGTCCATAGAGCTTAGAGTTACCAGACATTCGCCTTTCAGTATAAGAGAAAATCTCCAACGTTAAGTCATATCGGACGATGAATGGAATGATGTTCAAAAGAGTACAGGGTACATAGAGCTTAGAGTTACATGACATTCGCCTTTCAGTATAAGAGAAAACCTCCAACGTTAAGTCATATCGGACGATGAATGAAATGATGTTCAAATGAGTACAGGGTCCATAGAGCTTAGAGTTACCAGACATTCGCCTTTCAGTATAAGAGAAAACCTCCAACGTTAAGTCATATCGGACGATGAATGAAATGATGTTCAAATGAGTACAGGGTACATAGAGCTTAGAGTTACACGACATTCGCCTTTCAGTATAAGAGAAAACCTCCAACGTTAAGTCATATCGGACGATGAATGGAATGATGTTCAAATGAGTACAGGGTACATAGAGCTTAGAGCTACCCGACATTCGCCTTTCAGTATAAGAGAAAACCTCCAACGTTAAGTCATATCGGACGATGAATGAAATGATGTTCAAATGAGTACAGGGTCCATAGAGCTTAGAGTTACCAGACATTCGCCTTTCAGTATAAGAGAAAACCTCCAACGTTAAGTCATATCGGACGATGAATGAAATGATGTTCAAATGAGTACAGGGTACATAGAGCTTAGAGTTACACGACATTCGCCTTTCAGTATAAGAGAAAACCTCCAACGTTAAGTCATATCGGACGATGAATGGAATGATGTTCAAATGAGTACAGGGTACATAGAGCTTAGAGTTACACGATATTCATCTTTCAGGATAAGAGAAAACCTCCAACGTTAAGTCATATCGGATGATGAATGGAATGATGTTCAAATGAGTACAGGGTACATAGAGCTTAGAGTTACACGACATTCATCTTTCAGGATAAGAGAAAACCTCCAACGTTAAGTCATATCGGACGATGAATGAAATGATGTTCAAATGAGTACAGGGTACATAGAGCTTAGAGTTACACGACATTCATCTTTCAGGATAAGAGAAAACCTCCAACGTTAAGTCATATCGGACGATGAATGAAATGATGTTCAAATGAGTACAGGGTACATAGAGCTTAGAGTTACACGACATTCATCTTTCAGGATAAGAGAAAACCTCCAACGTTAAGTCATATCGGACGATGAATGAAATGATGTTCAAATGAGTACAGGGTACATAGAGCTTAGAGTTACCAGACATTCATCTTTCAGGATAAGAGAAAACCTCCAACGTTAAGTCATATCGGACGATGAATGAAATGATGTTCAAATGAGTACAGGGTACATAGAGCTTAGAGTTACCAGACATTCATCTTTCAGGATAAGAGAAAACCTCCAACGTTAAGTCATATCGGACGATGAATGAAATGATGTTCAAATGAGTACAGGGTCCATAGAGCTTAGAGTTACACGACATTCGTCTTTCAGGATAAGGGAAAACCTCCAACGTTAAGTCATATCGGACAATGAATGGAATGATGTTCAAATGAGTACAGGGTCCATAGAGCTTAGAGTTGCCCAACATTCGTCTTTCAGGATAAGGGAAAACCCCGGAAAAACCTTATCCAGGTAACTCACCCTGACCGAGAGTCGAACTCCGGACCTCTTGAACGTGAGGCAGAGTTCGGAGAATCTGAGACCGTTCTATCGGAGAAGGAAATTCTACTCAGAGCATATCTTCCTGTCATGTACCGCCGAGACACCCGCCGACACTTCTACCCTGAAAGAGAAGACATGAAATGGAGGGACACCCGGGCCTCCTTGTACGAGAGTGAGTAGAGAAAGTTATGTGTTATTGTGAAAGTTATTTTTGTTTTAGCTATTTCCTCTATTTAATGTCCTTCTAACTCATTTCCCAACTTCGTAAATAATATAAAGTCACTATTTGGATATCTTACGATTTGGTGGTGGTGAAAGTGGTCCTTGGTTCATAGCAGCAGTTGGAGCTTAAAGACGGCCAGAGGCAGACAAAGTGCAACTTTCTCAAACAACTCTGTAAATTTGATGATCTAATTCTGTCTGCTCATCTCGATAACCTTGTGTTGTCAGGCATGGCCTAGACACCGATCATTATGATCGTGAGCTGCACCAGATGTTGTCGTATGGGATCATGAAGAAACCTCAGGTGTTAGAAGTGAGTGCCCACGCACCTTGCGTAGGCACGAATATGGACATCCTGTTTCAAACAAGTTGAAGGCGGAATTCAGGGAAGTTGGCAGGAAGCGCAACGAACCATTCACAACGAAACTTTAGATGTGACCAGAGTAGGGCGCAAGAGGCGTTAGAAAACAAAATATGACGTCAAAATATGAGTAACGACAAGCTTTAAAACAGACTGAATCATTCACTTACAACTTTATATTTTGACATGACAAAGCAGTGAGGAAAGAGAGAGTCAGAATGAAAAATTTAATGCCATAGCCGGGATGTGAACCACGGATCTTCTGGTCGCCGTCCAGCCACGGTAACATTTGAGCTACTATGGCCAATGTACCGACAGGACATTAAATTCTCCAACTGACTCGTGTTTTTTCCGGGCAAACCACTTAGGAGATCTCATAAACACATGAGACAACTACCTTAATGAAGACTTACTATGCTATAAGTAATTTAAGGCCCGGGCTTTATAGTAAACCACTAGGAGTTCTCATAAACACATGAGACAACTACCTTAATGACGACTTACTATGCTGTAAGTACTTTAAGACCCGGGCTTTATAGTAAACCACTAGGAGTTCTCATAAACACATGAGACAACTACCTTAATGACGACTTACTATGCTGTAAGTACTTTAAGGCCCGGGCTTTATAGTAAACCACTAGGAGTTCTCATAAACACATGAAACAACTACCTTAATGACGACTTACTATGTTGTAAGTACTTTAAGACCCGAGCTTTATAGTAAACCACTAGGAGTTCTCATAAACACATGAGACAACTACCTTAATGGCGACTTACTATGCTGTAAGTACTTTAAGACCCGGACTTTATAGTAAACCACTAGGAGTTATCATAAACACATGAGACAACTACCTTAATGACGACTTACTATGCTGTAGGTACTTTAAGACCCGGGCTTTATAGTAAACCACTAGGAGTTCTCATAAACACATGAGACAACTACCTTAATGGCGACTTACTATGCTGTAAGTACTTTAAGGCCCGGGCTTTATAGTAAACCACTAGGAGTTCTCATAAACACAAGAGACAACTACCTTAATGACGACTTACTATGCTGTAAGTACTTTAAGGTCCGGGCTTTATAGTAAACCACTAGGAGTTCTCATAAACACATGAGACAACTACCTTAATGGCGACTTACTATGCTGTAAGTACTTTAAGGTCCGGACTTTATAGTAAACCACTAGGAGTTCTCATAAACACAAGAGACAACTACCTTAATGACGACTTACTATGCTGTAAGTACTTTAAGACCCGGACTTTATAGTAAAACACTAGGAGTTCTCATAAACACATGAGACAACTACCTTTATGGCGACTTACTATGCTGTAAGTACTTTAAGGTCCGGGCTTTATAGTAAACCACTAGGAGTTCTCATAAACACATGAGACAACTACCTTAATGACGACTTCCTATGCTGTAAGTACTTTAAGGCCCGGGCTTTATAGTAAACCACTAGGAGTTCTCATAAACACATGAGACAACTACCTTAATGACGACTTACTATGCTGTAAGTACTTTAAGGCCCGGGCTTTATAGTAAACCACTAGGAGCTCTCATAAACACATGAGACAACTACCTTAATGGCGACTTACTATGCTGTAAGTACTTTAAGGCCCGGGCTTTATAGTAAACCACTAGGAGTTCTCATAAACACATGAGACAACTACCTTAATGACGACTTACTATGCTGTAAGTACTTTAAGGCCCGGGCTTTATATTAAACCACTAGGAGTTCTCATAAACACAAGAGACAACTACCTTAATGGCGACTTACTATGCTGTAAGTACTTCAATACCCGGACTTTATAGTAAACCACTAGGAGTTCTCATAAACACATGAGACAACTACCTTAATGACGACTTACTATGCTCTAAGTACTTTAAGGTCCGGGCTTTATAGTAAACCACTAGGAGTTCTCATAAACACATGAGACAACTACCTTAATGACGACTTACTATGCTGTAAGTACTTTAAGGTCCGGGCTTTATAGTAAACCACTAGGAGTTCTCATAAACACATGAGACAACTACCTTAATGGCGACTTACTATGCTGTAAGTACTTTAAGGTCCGGGCTTTATAGTAAACCACTTAGGAGTTCTCATAAACACACGAGACAACTACCTTAATGACGACTTACTATGCTGTAAGTACTTTAAGGCCCGGGCTTTATAGTAAACCACTTAGGAGTTCTCATAAACACACGAGACAACTACCTTAATGACGACTTACTATGCTGTAAGTACTTTAAGGCCAGGACTTTATAGTAAACCACTAGGAGTTCTCATAAACACATGAGACAACTACCTTAATGACGACTTACTATGCTGTAAGTACTTTAAGGTCCGGGCTTTATAGTAAACCACTTAGGAGTTCTCATAAACACACGAGACAACTACCTTAATGACGACTTACTATGCTGTAAGTACTTTAAGACCCGGGCTTTATAGTAAACCACTAGAAGTTCTCATAAACACAAGAGACAACTACCTTAATGGCGACTTACTATGCTGTAAGTACTTTAAAACCCAGACTTTATAGTAAACCACTGGGAGTTCTCATAAACACATGAGACAACTACCTTAATGGCGACTTACTATGCTGTAAGTACTTTAAGGCCCGGGCTTTATAGTAAACCACTAGGAGTTCGCATAAACACATGAGACAACTACCTTAATGGCGACTTACTATGCTGTAAGTACTTTAAGGTCCGGACTTTATAGTAAACAACTAGGAGTTCTCATAAACACATGAGACAACTACCTTAATGGCGACTTACTATGCTGTAAGTACTTTAAGGCCCGGGCTTTATAGTAAACCACTAGGAGTTCTCATAAACACATGAGACAACTACCTTAATGGTGACTTACTATGCTGTAAGTACTTTAAGGCCCGGGCTTTATAGTAAACCACTAGGAGTTCTCATAAACACAAGAGACAACTACCTTAATGGTGACTTACTATGCTGTAAGTACTTTAAGGCCCGGGCTTTATAGTAATCCACTAGGAGTTATCATAAACACATGAGACAACTACCTTAATGGTGACTTACTCTGCTGTAAGTACTTTAAGGCCCGGGCTTTATAGTAAACCACTAGGAGTTCTCATAAACACAACAGACAACTACCTTAATGGCGACCTACTATGCTGTAAGTACTTTAAGGCCCGGGCTTTATAGTAAACCACTAGGAGCTCTCATAAACAAATGAGACAACTACCTTAATGGCGACTTACTATGCTGTAAGTACTTTAAGGCCCGGGCTTTATAGTAAACCACTAGGAGTTCTCATAAACACATGAGACAACTACCTTAATGACGACTTACTATGCTGTAAGTACTTTAAGGCCCGGGCTTTATAGTAAACCACTAGGAGTTCTCATAAACACAAGAGACAACTACCTTAATGGCGACTTACTATGCTGTAAGTACTTCAATACCCGGACTTTATAGTAAACCACTAGGAGTTCTCATAAACACATGAGACAACTACCTTAATGACGACTTACTATGCTCTAAGTACTTTAAGGTCCAGGCTTTATAGTAAACCACTAGGAGTTCTCATAAACACATGAGACAACTACCTTAATGACGACTTACTATGCTGTAAGTACTTTAAGGTCCGGGCTTTATAGTAAACCACTAGGAGTTCTCATAAACACATGAGACAACTACCTTAATGACGACTTACTATGCTGTAGGTACTTTAAGGCCCGGGCTTTATAGTAAACCACTTAGGAGTTCTCATAAACACACGAGACAACTACCTTAATGACGACTTACTATGCTGTAAGTACTTTAAGGCCCGGACTTTATAGTAAACCACTTAGGAGTTCTCATAAACACACGAGACAACTACCTTAATGACGACTTACTATGCTGTAAGTACTTTAAGGCCAGGACTTTATAGTAAACCACTAGGAGTTCTCATAAACACATGAGACAACTACCTTAATGACGACTTACTATGCTGTAAGTACTTTAAGGTCCGGGCTTTATAGTAAACCACTTAGGAGTTCTCATAAACACACGGGACAACTACCTTAATGACGACTTACTATGCTGTAAGTACTTTAAGACCCGGGCTTTATAGTAAACCACTAGGAGTTCTCATAAACACAACAGACAACTACCTTAATGGCGACTTACTATGCTGTAAGTACTTTAATACCCGGACTTTATAGTAAACCACTAGGAGTTCTCATAAACACATGAGACAACTACCTTAATGGCGACTTACTATGCTGTAAGTACTTTAAGGCCCGGGCTTTATAGTAAACCACTAGGAGTTCGCATAAACACATGAGACAACTACCTTAATGGCGACTTACTATGCGGTAAGTACTTTAAGACCCGGACTTTATAGTAAACCACTAGGAGTTCTCATAAACACATGAGACAACTACCTTAATGACGACTTACTTTGCTGTAAGTACTTTAAGACCCGGACTTTATAGTAAACAACTAGGAGTTCTCATAAACACATGAGACAACTACCTTAATGGCGACTTACTATGCTGTAAGTACTTTAAGGCCCGGGCTTTATAGTAAACCACTAGGAGTTCTCATAAACACATGAGACAACTACCTTAATGGTGACTTACTATGCTGTAAGTACTTTAAGGCCCGGGCTTTATAGTAAACCACTAGGAGTTCTCATAAACACATGAGACAACTACCTTAATGGTGACTTACTATGCTGTAAGTACTTTAAGGCCCGGGCTTTATAGTAAACCACTAGGAGTTCTCATAAACACATGACACAACTACCTTAATGACGACTTACTATGCTGTAAGTACTTTAAGGCCCGGGCTTTATAGTAATCCACTAGGAGTTCTCATAAACACATGAGACAACTACCTTAATGGTGACTTACTATGCTGTAAGTACTTTAAGGCCCGGGCTTTATAGTAAACCACTAGGAGTTCTCATAAACACAACAGACAACTACCTTAATGGCGACTTACTATGCTGTAAGTACTTTAAGACCCGGACTTTATAGTAAACCACTAGGAGTTCTCATAAACACACGAGACAACTACCTTAATGACGACTTACTATGCTGTAAGTACTTTAAGACCCGGACTTTATAGTAAACCACTAGGAGTTCTCATAAACACATGAGACAACTACCTTAATGACGACTTACTATGCTGTAAGTACTTTAAGGCCCGGGCTTTATAGTAAACCACTAGGAGTTTTCATAAACACACGAGACAACTACCTTAATGGCGACTTACTATGCTGTAAGTACTTTAAGGCCCGGGCTTTATAGTAACCACTATTAGGTCAATTAGTGGAAATTAATTGTTCTTTCACACTGGCCGTGTGTAGACTAAGCTACATACAAGAACTCCTACACGAGTCAGTTGGAGAATTTAATGTCATTTCGGCACGTTGGCCATAGTAGCTCAAGGGTTAGAGCGGCTGGACGGCAACCAGAAAATCCGTGGTTCAAATCCCGGCTATGGCATTGAATTTTTCAGTCTGACTCTCTCTTTCCATACTTTAGCCTACACACAGTGTGAAAGAACAATTAATTTCCATGACAACGCAGTACTGAAACGTCAAATATTCAATGTCCACATCCTGTCCATTAAATTTACTAAATTCCACTATTTCTGTAATGAAATGTAAATTGTAACCATTACTTCTTTAAATATATTCTCTTCAGGTACTAAGCATTATTTCCCTACTATGTATCAGGCAGCGATTAGGTGGCGGCGAATTAATTGAAATCAGATAAATTAATAAAACTGCTTTGTTAAACTAATATAAAATTCTTGTTATAATAATATGAAATTAGAATGGATATAGTAATGATTAAAATAGCGCTCGACTTAAAGATCAAGAAGGGAAGAATATAATTTAATATAACATATATACTAGCATCCAACCAAGGGAGAGGAAATATTCTTGTAAAAATCTGTACACGTCGGAGAGACAGGAAGGAAGGATGTACCTTCTTTGTGCTAGTAAAAGTTCAATGTCTGAGAACTATAGAATACTTCCAGCCAGGAATGTGTTGGGACAAAAATGGTTTCAAAATGCAGTTGATCATGAACGCTAAAGGGATTTACTTTTCTGATTTCATAACGATGTATACCGTTACAAACAACTCGGGGTAGGCGTTCCCCAACTCAGGGTGGACTGAACGTCAATGCGTTAGATGAGTTTTGCAAACCAATGCGAAAATTCGAAATAAATGAGAAACCAATAATAATATAACATTTGAGAAGGGTGAGCTAGTTCGTTCATGTAATAAAGTTAGAGAGGGGGTCAGAATAAGGTTCGAACTGAATGGTGAACTAAGAAAAACTTACTTAAAAGGTGATACTACGACAGGAAGGACGTGTTCATGCGCGTTAAGAAGAGAAGCGAAGATTTATAAGTCTGAAATGTAGGGAAGATAAAAATAGCGCAACCAGCGTATGTGGAAGCAGCATTAGAAGTTTATTAGAGCAAAGTAGTCGACGTATAAAGAAGAAATAGAAACCGCGCGGAAGTAACTTTAAACAAGTAATCCAGGGTTTCAAGTAAAATGAATTTATGTTAGGAATTTTACTAACAGGTGGTCACCGATCCAAGTCGATAGCAAACTTAGTAGGAATTAAAACAAATAATTCTGCAACAAACAAAGTGTTATTAATACGACTGAGTAGCCAACAAGCACCAAAACCCATTTCCTACAACCATTCACCTGAGGATAAGTGAACTCATAGCTCCAATTAGAACCCAATCAATTTAACACTGGTACGCGGGTTTGCCGCAGTATTTAAAGTAACTACAGAAAGTATTGTATGCCATCCGAAAACAATCGATACTAAGATTTCACCGGAAATACACGAGTCCAAAACAAAAGCATTGTGACCTATCCACTTCTGTTCCTGTTTAAGCAGAGGGGATAGATTCGAGGTATTTCTCTAATGTAAAACTCCATGGAGAGGCGAGACACTCGGCTGACGCGGAAAGGGCGTCATTTTCAAGATTCTAAAATAAAGGATGAGTAAAAAACTTGCATAAACCAATAACACTGGAAAGTTTATTTAGAATATACTCTAGGTCTTAGACAATGTCGCCAGGTACACCAGCATGGCTATGTGATCCAAGTGCTCCGACAGTAGCAAAATTTGAGTGCTGAAACTGTTGTGCAACTGCTTAAACAAATGCTTACCATAAACTGATTGTTAAAAAGATCGGGAACATCTATGCCCTACTCTCATCATTTTGGGGAAATTTTAAAAAAGATCAGAGTAGAATTACTCGTATTATCAAAAAATACAGCGCGATCCATATAAACCTGAACCGCTACGATAGGCCATAACTTTTGAATCAATAATAGGACACACATGCACCTTTGAGAGAATATAATACACAATTGGGAGATTGCATTACACTATTTACTTCTCAGAGAAAATGTTGGAAGTGTCCTCCACCAGCATCTATACATGTTTGTACTCGTCTCACCATATTCTCTGAAGTTTTACGGAGAGTATCCTCGCCAATGTTACTTATTTCGGTTCGAATGGATTCCTTGAGAACATCAATTGTCCGTGGTCTATTCTTGTACACCTTATTTTTAGATACATCCCAAGAGGTTAGGTCAGGGGATCTGGGGGTCCATAGAACTTTTGAGGATATTCAATTACACTGGGATACAATGAAAATGTTTTGGGGCTTAAAAATAGTGAATTTACATGTATTTCCATCTGCTAAATTAAAAAAATCATCATAAAAATGATAGATTAGCTCTTGTTCTAAAGATAAAGTGACATTTCATTTTTTAGAGTGAAGATTTTAAATTTGGGGGATTTGGGGAGGGCGAGTTGGCACACCTGTCAAAATACCGTAGATGACAACTACAAGCATTTGGTGAGCGTGCTCCTGAAAAAATACCGTAACCTTGGATACAACATGTCCCTTAAGATCCATTTTCTCCACTCCCGCCTAGACTTTTTCCCTCCTAGTTGTGGAGCTGTTAGTGATTAACATGGGGAGAGATTCCATCAGGACATTTCTGTTATGGAACAAAGATATCAGGGCCGTTGGAATGAAGTAATGCTTGGTCTTTGTATAGGGATTCTGCGGAACTCCATCACAAGAGGCAAGCTAAAAGACGACGAAGTCAATAGGCCACCACATGATTCTCTTCAGACTCGACTATCTGTGAAGTATTTTTCCAGCAATTTAGAACTCTTAGCATATAATTACCAGTTAAAATACTCAAATGCACTTTCACTGTTGTTAGCATGTATGTAATTAAAATGTATCCTTTTCTCTCAATCCATTAATATGTAATACTTCCACCTTGTGTATATCATAGAAACAAGAGCTAATAAAATTTTTCATTGTATTGGTTTTTCTTAACCCAAAATTAGTAGGAATTGCCTCATTAAGTAGGAATTGCCGAAACTTTCAAAAATTATTTTTGTTGCCCAGTGTATCAAAGGAACTGGTTACAAGTTCCATGGTGTCATTAGATGTATGGCACGTTGCTCCATCTTGCTGGAAATAACCTTCTCTCAATTCGAATCATCCAGCTGCTCCACAAATGTATTGAAGATACCCATATAAACTTCAGTGTCTACAGTCGTATAAAAGAAAATGACACATTTAAGACTGTCAAGTGTCAGCAGTTGTCTGTGTTGTCAATTCTCCCAGAGCCACGGAGATTATTAAGCCAAATTTCTACATTCTACGAGGTTTCAGAGGGAAATTTTGTCCTATTTAAATGGTTCGGTTGATATGGATCGCACTATAAGAGAAAAGGCTGATATAACCTTTTAGGATGCCCAACTTTGACTATTTAAAAGTTGTGCATTCTTTATTTAGTCACGAGTAGTACATAAATGTTAAAATATCCCATGAACACTAGCCTACATAATTATTTCCCAAGATATATTGTCCATTTCGCTTACCATAATGTATTAGCGAACATCGTATGTACATCAATTACTGTTTGCGAAAGGAAAGTGTTCAGTTCCGCATTTCACATTATTTCCTTTCATCTCAGCTCTTCACAGGTGTAAATAAGGTGTAATTTAAAGTATTATGCAGAGAACAACAATTATTACATTTATTGTTGTGTAAGAACTTGATTTAAAAAACGAAAACTAGACAACTACGGAGATGGTCAACTGTTTCATTGCCAACTGTGACATAAGGCCAAGAGCAATAAAATCCATGCGCTTCGAGAAAGCATGCCGAGTTACAGAAACAAATGACGTCGATGTTCTCGTTTACACGCACGTTTCCAGTCTGCAAATGTGTTCACGGAATATTAAACACTTTATTCCACGCATGTTGAAGTCATAGCCTGGAGCTTTTTATGGTAAGGTGTTTTAAAAAGGATAAAAGCGGAAAACGTAATTAATTTGCGTCTTTTTGCTGGAAATATTCGTATGTGGGCGCCAGATTACGCCACACAACGCACACGCAACGGTAGTACAGTCACCCGCATGGTGTATTTACACCAAGGCTACCCATGAGGCAACGCGACATAGTTTCCTGAAGAGTGCGTCAACCTATCCACGTGTTGTTTCACAGCTACAGCATCCAACTTCAGCAATGTTTCAGGAAGGACGTACAGTAATATGTTAAAGAAATATTGTAGTTCACCCGAAAATTAAGTGTCTAGATAGAAATGCCATCTATATGGGGGAAAGTTGCCAAAAATTAAATATTTTGTTTTGCTTTGAACAGCTTTTTCTATGGATTAAATATTCTGGTATAAATTACCCTGGTTTTCCCGACTGAAAATAGTTAAGCTATACCATGATAAATATAGTCTTAGTGCTTGCTATTGCGATAAATTGTACTCAAAAGAAGATATAATTAAGAGGGGGGGGGGCAATCTTCACAAACAAATAAACTACCGAGCGACTTGGTTCCGCGGTGACGTGTGAAGCTTATATTCGGGAGATCTAGGATTGATTCCCATCGACATCCCATTAGACCTTGGGTTTTTCGTCATTTCCCTGGTTGGTAGGCGAATTTTGAATTGTTTTCCGACCTACACATCTTTCCATTCCGTCATTTCTCTTTCCTTCTGTTTCCCTCATATCCTTGAGGTGTTTCGTGACGTTTGATAATGAACAGTTGGCGAGATGCTCGCTCCAAGGAAAAGAACATTTCCTGCCTGCTTGAACGGGTACCCTCTTTAAGATAGGAAGTGTTAGGGATTGGATTGAATTATGCTATGGGGGGGATTCGGCACTGCGACCAGACTTGATCTGTTATGCTTATGTCCCAAGCAGTGGCGGCTCGTGCGGCAGAATAACGTGCAGCGGGACAAAGTTTCGAAAAATGAAGTCCATTCGCTGATGTTTCTTCATCATATAAACAGAATTTCTACTTCCTTTCGCATTTTGTGTTGAATTTTGCTCAATTTTTAGATCAGATATTGTTGCCCTAACATTTTTATACTGACTCTTTCTTCTAATGATTGCCTTGAAAAAAGAGTTTTCAGAAGTTCCTTAACCGTGTTCATTATTTATTAGTTAAAGTTTTCGTAATATTAAATTATTCATACACTGAATAAAGTGAATTTATACCAGCCACTAAATAACGTTTCGCCCGCATTGGTAGCGTAGATGGTAGCATGTCTGCCTCACGTTCAAGAGGTCCCGAGTTCGAATCTCGGTCAGGGTGAGTTACCTAGATAAGGTTTTTCCGGGGTTTTCCCTTATCCTGAAAGACGAATGTCGGGTAACTCTAAGCTCCATGGTCCGGAAACAGCCAGCCAGGTCGGCTCGGAGACCAGAGACTCCTGTCGGAGGAGCAAGTGTTTACTATGAGCATATCATCCTGACATGCAACGCCGAGACACCCGCCGACACTTCTACCTTGAAAGAGACCACAAGATGAGAGATAATATGAAATGGAGGGACAGGAGATTCAAAATCGCATACCCCGAATGCGAGCTACAGACGACACCACCTGAGGCATCCAAGCGTTAGGGACTTACACGCGTCTCTGTCGTAAGCCTGTAACCTGTGGTTTCATCACTTCATTCCTTCCTCCTCAGGGAATACGTACTGGCATAACCATATTCTCAATGGAATTCCACCACAATATTGAAATCAAAATTTTGAGAAAATAAATATTTCGAAAAAAGAATGTTCCAGGTAAAGAATAGTTGTAGAAGGAGGATTTCTAATAAATACGTAAAATATGAAGCTATTAAAAGTGAAACAAACAAATATATACAAATATAATAATTTGTAACTTAAAACTTCACTTTCTTAGAAGAAATGATGATAATTCTCATAAATCCTCTTGGATCGTGATTTAATGTATACTTATACACATCTTAACGTAGGCTTTCCAGCTGAAGATGTGTATAAGTTTACATGAAATCGCGATCCTAGAGGATTTATGAGAATTATCATCTTTTCTTAGGAGGATTTCTTCTTAAAATTGCCATGCTCTACTTCTGTACACATATGCCCGATTTCACCAACAGATATTAAGACTTAACACGGGTTTAACTATAGTTATAGCAAAAATTACATTTCACCAAGTGTTAGCTTAACACTCGTGTTAAATCTATTGTCAAACTAACAAGTTAAATTTCTGATGTTAAGTTCTTAACAATTGTAAATAGTCAAGATGGCGGGCATGCCCATTTGCTATATTTAAGACCGTCTAAATGACATTCGTGATAGAGTACGGCCTATGAGGAGAAATTATTTTGAGGAGCTATCAGAAGAAAATTTTCTACAAAGGTATAGACTGTCGAAACAAGTTTCTATGAAGGTTACTGCGGAAGTACAAGAGAGGATAGAACATGCATCGAAAGGAATATGCGGATCTCGCCTTTGCTTCAAGTATTAATAACCTTGCGATTTTATAATTCACTAATTATCTTGATAATATACTGTCCATCTCTCACCTTGAAACGTTCAAGTCACTCGTCACTTATACTTCTTCGCACCTTGTTTTAAATTTATGTAATACTGAGTTAGAACATGCATCGAAAGGAATAAGCCAATCTCGCCTTTGCTTCAAGTATTAATAACTTTGCTATTTTATAATTCACTGAATTACGTGTATAATACACTGTCTACCATCCGTCTTGAAACGTTCAAGTCACTTGTCACTTGTCCTTCTTCCCACCTCGTTTTAAATTTACGTAATACTGAGGTAGAATATGCACCGAAAGGAACAAGTCGATCTCACCTTTGCTTCAAGTATTAATAACTTCACTGAATTATATGGATAATACATTGTCTACCTCCCGTCTTGAAACGTTCAAGTCACTCGTCACTTGTCCTTTGCATCTCGTTTTAAATTTACGTAATGTTGAAGAAGATATTTCGTGTTTCTAGTAATGACACATGCCTTTGAATTAAATCCGTTTCCAATTTTTTCCCCTGTGACATCTTTCTCTTTTACATTCACCGCATCCGTCCTCCTATTTAACACGATATCCTTATACATCTGCACCAATTCAAATAACAACTCTTTTTCCATCGATGAGAAATTTTTTCACGGCTTTTGTTTACCATTTTGTTTATCCGCCATTTGTTTTAGCTTTCTGCAGACGAAAATGAAAACAAAAGCGCATCGCAGTACGTTCAGAAAATAATACGACTCATCCATAGCCTTCTATAGCTGTAACATTTACAAGTTCCTTGGTATTATCACGTGTTTGTAAACATTTTCAGAAAACAGGTTGGTGAAATGCAAGAAATGTAACAGCTTTGTTAGCGCTGTGACAAATGTTACGTTACATTTGTTAGCGTCAATTTCAACGTCTGTTGGTGAAATCGGGCATTAGTAGAGTAACATATGAGACTCCGGAATTGAATTTTTAATTTACAGCCTTCATCTAAATTATTTATTTATTTATTTACCACAGCTACAGTAGTTATTAATGAAAATGCTATCGGACGGTTTACAAAACCCATGATCCTAAGGGAATAATCATTAGTATAATTACTATCTCTGGTAAACTGTAGTATAGAAATGAAGAGATTCTATCAAACTGAATGTTGTAATCTGGATCAACTTTATTGCTATGTATGGTCACGAAGAACCTGCAAATGGCCAATTGCTCTAATTTCAGCCATGAAATAAATTCACTTCTCCATTACAACATTCTCGCTACCAAGGACCGAACTGGGACTCTCATGACCTCTTCTTCCATTCACTCTTTCATCACATTCTGTTGCATCCTTTAAGATTTCACTTCAGATATCTACACAATGTGCTCGATTATGATTGTTCGCGTGATATGCAAATATCGCGTATAATGGCGGACATCATTTTGTAAAGAGTATGTAATAAACACGCCCATATAAATAGAGATATTGAAGAGCCGCCATTAAGTGCTGCCAAATACAGACTAACTGGCAATTCGCCGTAAATATCACAAATATCTACATGAATATAAGGGAGAAGGAAAGAGTGTAACCTCGTGACCAAATTTAGTATTGATATTAACTCTACCAAATTTCATTTTAATTTGTCAGTTTCACTTTTGTTTAAGCATTCAGTGAGGCATTTGTATTATTATTATTTACTAAAAAGGAAGTTAGGCTTGAGACAGGGGTGCAAATTGAGTCCTATACCATTCAATTTATTTATAGATGACATAATAGGGAGGGTTAGTAAAGCAATGCCTATTGCCCAATAATAATGAACAAAGAGATCCCTGGATGTATGCGGATGATTTAACGGTAGGAGCAATTTCTATAGTACGTCTACAAAAATCAACAGAGGCACAAACTGGGGATTAAGGATAAATAGCAATAATAATAATAATAATAATAATAATAATAATAATAATAATAATAATAATAATAATAATAATAATAATAATAATAATAATAATAATAATAATAATAATAATAATAATAATAATAATAATAATAATAATAATAATAATAATAATAATAATAATAATAATAATAATAATAATAATAATAATAATAATAATAATAATAATAATAATAATAATAATAATAATAATAATAATAATAATAATAATAATAATAATAATAATAATAATAATAATAATAATAATAATAATAATAATAATAATAATAATAATAATAATAATAATAATAATAATAATAATAATAATAATAATAATAATAATAATAATAATAATAATAATAATAATAATAATAATAATAATAATAATAATAATAATAATAATAATAATAATAATAATAATAATAATAATAATAATAATAATAATAATGGTATTTAAAAGAGGATCGATACTTAGGAAAGGAGAGGAATGGTTCCTAGGAGACCAAAAGGTAGAAGTGGTACAAGAGTATGACTATTTAGGTGTAAGGATGTGTAGCAGTGGAGGGTGGGGCGCACAAGCCAGAAAAGTGATAGCTAATGGCAGGGCGGCAATGTCAGGGGTAAGAATATGTAAACATAAACTGGAGATGTCAGTTAGATGGTTAGAAAGAATGTATGAAGCGGTCGTTGAAGCCAGAACAATGTACGGGGCACATCAGAGATAAGAACACAATTAGACCAGATGTATGAACTACTAGGGCTGCCAAAATCGGCACCAGAGAAGTGGCATTACTAGAGATAGGTAATTCAAAAAGGAGGGGAATAATAATAGAGAGAATATTGAAATTCTGGTGTAAGTGTATTAAAGAGCAGAAAGGGGAATTATTAAATCTGTGCATGAAGCAACAGAAAAGCATTAAGAATACAAATAGTTGGTGGTCGGAATTGGAAAGAACGGTATCGAAGATAGGTATGGGAGATCTATGGAGAGCAGAGGAGACAAATTATAGCGGTTTTTGGAAGGAAATGAGAACCAGAGTACAAGACATAGATAGGCAGGAGATATGGGAAAGTATAGAAGAAAACTTTGAAATTTTATAAGCAATTAAAGATAGAATGGGGTAGGGAAAATAAATAGATCAACGTGACAAAACTGGAAGAGGCATAGCATGGATGAGAGTAGAAATACTATATCTAAAAGCGTTGAGAAGTAATGAGGTAGGGATATGTGAATTTTGTAGAGATGAAGAGAGCACTGTTCATTACCTGATAGAATGTAAGGAGTTAACAAATTACAGGAGAAAAATATGGGATAAGAAATGGGACAGCGTGAGCAAAGAGGTGGTGGCATTACGCATGCTAACGGGGATGGGTGAAAAGAAAAATAGATGTATAGGAGAATTCTTATATAAGTTAAGAGGAAAGTGGATTAGGGTATAAGAAGCAAAGGTCAAGAAGAAATGACATCAAGCTGCTCAGGAAAACCAAAGGCTTATGGCCAAGGGACCTGAGGCAGCGAGTAAATCTTATAGTCAGCAATTTCATGTACATGATGCAGATATCGTCTCCAAAATTGGTATTTCCGTGGGATCTGTGCACACAATCCTGCATAAAGATCTAAAAATGCTCAATCGGCGATCCTCCAAAACAACGTTCTCCACTCGCTGGATCATGTCGTCAGACCGGCTGGTGCGAGGCCGTGACTGTCTTGGTTTGTTGTCACACGATGTTCTGTCTTCATTGAACTGTCACACCCAGGAACGCACATTAGACACATCCATGGTACCATCACTACATGCCTCACTCAACTGTCTTGGTTTGTTGTCACACGATGTTCTGTCTTCATTGAACTGTCACACCCAGGAACGTACATTAGACACATCCATGGTACCATCACCACATGCCTCACTCAACTGTCTTGGTTTGTTGTCACACGATGTTCTGCCTTCATTGAACTGTCACACCCAGTAACGCACATTAGACACATCCATGATACCATCACTACATGCCTCACTCAACTGTCTTGGTTTGTTGTCACACGATGTTCTGTCTTCATTGAACTGTCACACCCAGTAACGCACATTAGACACATCCATGGTACCATCACTACATGCCTCACTCAACTGTCTTGGTTTGTTGTCACACGATGTTCTGCCTTCATTGAACTGTCACACCCAGTAACGCACATTAGACACATCCATGATACCATCACTACATGCCTCACTCAACTGTCTTGGTTTGTTGTCACACGATGTTCTGTCTTCATTGAACTGTCACACCCAGTAACGCACATTAGACACATCCATGGTACCATCACTACATGCCTCACTCAACTGTCTTGGTTTGTTGTCACACGATGTTCTGTCTTCATTGAACTGTCACACCCAGGAACGCACATTAGACACATCCATGGTACCATCACTACATGCCTCACTTAACTGTCTTGGTTTGTTGTCACACGATGTTCTGTCTTCATTGAACTGTCGCACCCAGGAACGCACATTAGACACATCCATGTTACCATCACCACATGCCTCACTCAACTGTCTTGGTTTGTTGTCACACGATGTTCTGCCTTCATTGAACTGTCACACCCAGGAACGCACATTAGACACATCCATGGTACAATCACCACATGCCTCACTCAACTGTCTTGGTTTGTTGTCACACGATGTTCTGTCTTCATTGAACTGTCACACCCAGGAACGCACATTAGACACATCCATGGTACAATCACCACATGCCTCACTCAACTGTCTTGGTTTGTTGTCACACGATGTTCTGTCTTCATTGAACTGTCGCACCCAGGAACGCACATTAGACACATCCATGGTACCATCACCACATGCCTCACTCAACTGTCTTGGTTTGTTGTCACACGATGTTCTGTCTTCATTGAACTGTCGCACCCAGGAACGCACATTAGACACATCCATGGTACCATCACCACATGCCTCACTTAACTGTCTTGGTTTGTTGTCACACGATGTTCTGTCTTCATTGAACTGTCACACCCAGGAACGCACATTAGACACGTCCATGGTACCATCACCACATGCCTCACTCAACTGTCTTGGTTTGTTGT
The DNA here is from genome assembly GCA_030765055.1 of Mantis religiosa. Taxonomy (NCBI): domain Eukaryota; kingdom Metazoa; phylum Arthropoda; class Insecta; order Mantodea; family Mantidae; genus Mantis; species Mantis religiosa. The sequence goes on from CM060957.1 coordinate 25,583,515, forward strand.
CACACGATGTTCTGTCTTCATTGAACTGTCGCACCCAGGAACGTACATTAAACACGTCCATGGTACCATCACCACATGCCTCACTCAACTGTCTTGGTTTGTTGTCACACGATGTTCTGTCTTCATTGAACTGTCACACCCAGGAACGCACATTAGACACATCCATGATACCATCATCACATGACCCGCCTCGGTAGCGTGGTGGTAGCGTGTCTGTCTCACGTTCAAGAGGTCCCGAGTTCGAATCTCGGTCATGGTGAGCTACTGGATAAGGTTTTTCCGGAGTTTTTCTCATCCTTCAAGACGAATGTCGGATAGCTCTAAGCTCCATGGACCCTGGACACATTTGAGCATCATTTCACCCATTTCATTCACCGTCCGATATGACTTAACGTTGGAGGACGTAAAATTGAAAAAAAAAAAATCATCATATGCCTCACTCAACTAGCGAAGAATTTCAATAGGTGTCATCACGGAAATGGATAAAACGAACTATGCAATGAAGTTCTTGCAATGAAGACGTCACCATTTTAAGTATCAAAGTCAGTCCTAACTCTCGTCGCAGCCACTAGAGTTCTATACACAGTACAGTGCTGCCATCTCTGTCATGCAATCACAAAGAGTCCACGTGTATTTAAAAGTAAAACAAAAGTTCATATTTGGTCTCAGTCCTGAAAAAGGAAATAGGTGTTATAACTTGAACGCACCTCGTACCAACCTCCCTTAAGGCATAAATATTTAAGAATAGTTGTGTAATATTGAGTAGAGATTTTTTTTTATTCTGTTTCCAGATTGTTCAGAATAAGTTTCCGAAGACGTTAAGCAGCAACATGGTACTGTGGTATATATCTCTAAAGCGTTATCTCATAAGCTACAGAATATACACGTGCGTTGTTTGATGTACAGTCCAATATTAATTTACACATCTATGAACAACTTTTCCCACCAACTTTCTCCCAGTTGTTCGTCTCTATTTGTCCTGTAATTCCTCGAGTTTACTCTGTGTTATGCTGTAAAAACATCCTCCTAGCCATTTCTGTTACTAGGTCGCCGTTGCGAAGCTTTCTCGAAAATTCTAGAAGGATTTGCTCATTTACATTCAATGTGTTCAATTGTTTTGCTGCCAATATGAGTATCAGGTCAAGTTGTATGCATTTTGTATATGGAAAACAAAGGATAGAGTAGCGTTCCGTCGCCTACTATATTCCATTTTGTAGTTTCTACTTTCTCCGTCGCCTGCCTACAGCATTGCATTTGGTGGAGCACCTGCCTGTCGTGCTAGGGGTCCCGGGTTCTATTCCGGCGGTGAGGGTGGGGATTTTTCTCCGACCATGATAATTCCTCATCTTTTTCTGAGTCTGAAAGTATCAATGATGGTGCCCGCCTCGGTAGCGTAGATGGTTGCGTGTCTGCCTCACGTTCAAGAGGTACCGAGTTCGAATCTCGGTCAGGGTGAGTTGCCTGGGTAAGGTTTTGTCCCGGGGTTTTCCCTTATCCTGAAAGACGAATGCCGGGTAACTCTAAGCTCCATGGACCCCGGACTCATTTGAGCATCATTTCACCCGTTTCATTCATCGTCCGATATGACTAAATGTTGGTAGGACGTAAAATAAAAAAATGTATGAATTGAGATTGCGAATGTGTTCGTGATCTAATGATAAAAATTAAAATGAATACGAGTTAACACCTTCGATATCTTCCAAAGAAGGACGGCCGCCGATATGATCATTAAAGGCGGGGTATAAATGGAAATAGAAAACAAAAAGCTTTGCATTCTACCCAAACATTTTGAGGAAAGACTTTACAGAAATTCAAGCCTTGAGATCAGTTAAAGCCTCCACAAACGTCTGAATGCAGAGATAGCAACGAAAAGTTGGCTAAATCCTTGAAGTTACGCTGTTTTAGATGGAAACATATTCGTTTTACTTTTTCCAAAAACCGAACGAGTTGGCTTTGAACTAACTTGTGAATTCCGGGTTCGATTCCCTTCGACTGCCTACCATGACTTCTTTTTCAATCGGTAGGCAAGTGGGTAGGATCGGATAGAATCTTACAGAGGGCATTCGGTACGTCGACCAATTGTATGTCCCACGTGGGGCATTTCTGGGAGAAGGGATTAGGCGAGGGGAGACAGAGGTCAGGCGACGAACAATAGTCACGACAGTGCAGAGGGCAGAACCCCTACAATTGACCAGTTTGAAACTCCTCGGCAGGCCAGTACAGCCGGTAACCCACCTACCGTGCTCCTGAAATGGCTCCTTAGCCCGGCCCGGAGACCGCAGACCATCCTACCGGAGGGCGGAGGTGTTTACTAGGAGCATACCATCCCGCCATGCACCACCGAGACTCCCGCCGACACTTCTACCCTGAAGGAGATCACCAGATGAGAGATCATGGGAAATGATAATGTAGACGAAATGGAAGGGCAGTAAATTCGGGGGATGTAATTAAACACCCAGCATTCCTCTGTCGAACCGGGAAACCCCGAAAAAACCATGGACCAGGTAGAGGAACTACGGAATCGAACCCGGGCCTAAAGAATGCGGGCCATAGACCGCCTGAGCCATTCTGCTCTGTATTGTCAGTCTAGTCAACGCGAGTGTAGTTGCCTCGCAAAGGAAACGGACCCTACCGACCACTAATGACCGTCATAAATCTATCTCCACACTTCAGAAATGGAACACTGTCGTTGAGGACCAATAGCCGCCCTGATTTTCTGGAAATTACAGTCGCATGTTTACTACACATGGAGTCTCAGTTGCCAAAGTTCCAACTTCCAGTGGATCTGTTTCATTACGGGCAGAAATTCGTTGTGTCACGATGTGAAGACCGTGGGAGGGAAATGCAGTGGTAAATGCAAACGAAATAGTAGATAACTTTCAGTCAAGTGAAAATAAAGTGATGACAGTGTGAATGAATTGGAAAGTGTTGCTGAGCCGAGTTATGTTACTGGAGAAGCCTCAAAAAACAAAATTATAACGGGAATTTTTTGTAAGAAAATTCAGGCCTTGTTTTGAACACATAAATATGTGCTGAAAAATAATCTTGGTTACGGTTCATGCAATGAGCCTGATGAATTCTGTGTATTCATAGAAATACAGTAAGAAAAATTGTGACGAAAGGAATACCAAAGACGCCGATCAAGTGTGAAAACAAAAGGAAACGTTTCTCTAAAGTTTCGATAATTTCACATGCTATTTAATTCGCCGAGAAATTTATAGATTTTATGCAAAAGACAGAGCGAGAAAGGTGGCAACCTTGCAGAAAGGACTGGGAAAAGGAGGGCCGGTGTTGTAAAACGATTATAAGGGTTCGTCAAAGGAGGCGGCCGAACTGCACACGGGTTAACTAAACAGGCTTTACTTTGGTGGATTCTCATTTATGATTTCCTTTCTCTCATTTCCTCTTCATGCTTCAGGTGTGCTTAGGTGGCGCCGAGGTAGAGTCAGATAAATACTGGGAGGCTAGAAGGAGAATGACGTGGTTGTCAATTTCTGAGCATTAAACACACACACACACACACACACACACACACACACACACACACACACACACACACACACACACACACACACCATTTCAAGGTGTTTCATTTATGTTTCACCTGCACTGCGGCAGTGATGCAGAAATTCACAGCAGAACATACTAGATATTTTGGACTTACCTACCTTGGACTTGAAACCTCTTGAAACTTTCATGATACCTATCGACTTAGTAAAGAAACCCTGTAAGTTAGTTAAGAGCCTCATTCAACTGATATCACAGTATATTTTCTCTGTGGGCCTCACCTTCTCAAATTAAACTCAGAAACTTCAAAACAGATATTTTACACCTAGTTACTGGAGTATTATCACTCTGCATTCCAGTCTAGGACTCAGTCCAGCTACAAGAACTGCGTGGCAGTGGTGGTGGCCATGGAGGTGGCAGCAGCAGTGTCAGTGGCAGTGTTGATAATGATGCTCTGCATGTACTTCCTGCATTCTCTGCCTCCAATCCTAATAATAATGTCACTTGAGTATGACAATCTCCTTGGATTTTAGATAGTGTTTGATACTGGAATAAACACTTTTTGTACGTAATAGTGTCTGCTTCTTTGCAGTGAATGAACTGTAGAGAGTTGTAGATCTGGTCCATGAAGGTGTCCACAGTGCTTAAGCAGAATATTGTCACTGCCTTTCTTCTTGGGCAATTAGGGATGTGTTTCTGGGCCTCGAGTATGACTTTCCATTTCTTATTAGCATTTGTGTTTCTAAACTCATCCTGTTGTTGTTTTTAATTGATTTTTAATCTGAAATTTTGTGGAACAATAAGTTAGATTTTTGCTTTTGAACTCTTAGATTTTTTACACGTTTTTGGCTAGTATATCAGCTATTCATTTGCTATTTCCACTTCTGCTTGTATCCATTGCCTGGTTTCCTAGGCTTAGAAGCAATTTCAATGAACGAAGAAGTTGCAATCAACACCACACTTCACTACTCTATTATTCTTATACTGCCTGCTCCTTACTCCCAAAACATATGAGCACAGTGACCTCCTCTTGCATTAACTATAATATCGTTACGAGACATCATTTACGACTAGCCGAAACCATCTGGCAGGAAGAGAAAGAGGCAGATAGCGTTCAAGCCACGCCCGCTCTTGTGATTGGTCGGCACTTGTTGGAAAGGCAGAGTGAGCGACAGAGGCAGAAAGAGACGGATTCCCGTCCCACATCCTTCATACCTACTCCGGGGTTCCGTACATCGTGGACGTGGTGCGGGACAGATCCCGCACCATCTACGATAAGCTGGACTCCCATCCAAACATGCTGGTGAACACCCTTGGCCGTTACGACCATAGGGCTCCTCGCCGTCGACCGAGCTACCGGTTGCCCAAAGATGCTTTGGGTAACTAGAACTGAACAGGGCCACATTCCCCTGACTCCAACCCCCCAAGCTCAGAAATGGGCTTGGTAAATTCAATACCTAAACACTGTTCCTTTCCCTCTAGCCTGTTAAGCGGACTGTGCTCAGATGCCTCCCAGGCAGGCGGAAGAGCGCAGCCAGCACTGGGTGCATCCCCCCCACGGGGCGACAGCGCGCATAAGGCTAGATAAGTCTACTGCCGAAAACAACCGCCTGAGACAAAAGATGATTCTTCTATACTGCCCAGATAAAGACGCAATAAGCGGCTAGGTGCTGAGCAGCAAACTCTTCGTCCAGGTAAACCTGGACGACTCGACTCTTCTGCTGGTCTGCTAGACAATTCTCACTCCATCGTGAAAGACCGTGATGCTTCGTCAGGTTTCGGGAAGCTTTCAGAACCAGTGAATAATTGATATAAGCGAGTGCACTGGTCGAGGCCACTCAGATTTACGGCAAGGAGGCGAGATAGTGAGTGCAGTGTGGACCTGCGGCGTACGAACTGGAAGATTGTAATTGTGTATGTGACGTAATTCTGCTGGTGTACGAAGTGTATTTCTACGCAAATAAAGAACGTTTGAATTTCTGCAACTTGGACTTTTAATTCCTCGAACCCACAAAGTCACAACATGAACAAACAACCTTGGTACCATAATATGAACCAACAATGGTACCACTGGGTAGCACTCCGTGTGATTTTATACATAACTATATCATACAACAGCATAGCATGGTTTCTAATTTTGGGAGATTCTGCAGTTAACATAGAGAAACAAAAATAATGCAAGAAACAAAGTATAAATCACAAAACAACATATATTAATAATAATTACTAACCTATGTAAGAAACGATGAACAAATTTTGATAATTCCAACAGGAAGACAAGAAATAGTTGCATTTTCTTCTAAACAACTACCTGTCTTTTCCTTCCACAAAGAAATCTATAACGCACTCTGCAAATATCTGATCACTGGATAGCTCTCCAAGCAGTCCTTTTTTCAATTGTTATGTTGCCCAAACATGATAATTATGTTTTGGATACTGAATTACTTAAATAATTTAATACTCTTTTAAGAGTACTCATGCTTTATTTACTACTTGCTCTATTTGGGGTAGGATCAAAACCAACACTGTAAGTTTGTGCTTTGTTATACACATAATCTTAGGCATTGTTAACGATGTATTTTGAGAGGATCTTGGAGATAGGCATTTTTTCTCATCTGCGTAAATGTTTAAACGTTACAAAGTCAATTTTAAAGTTGTACTTGTTTAGAGAAAGAGTACTGTTCTAATAGCTGAAGCAGTTTGAAGTTTGGGAATTTTTCTGGTCTATCACGGCTGGGATGCCATTACTTCAGCTGATGGTTTATTGTGCGTCAAACCAGGGAGGAAGGAATGAGATAAAAGTACCCAACAGGTGGTCAGAACTCATCACAAGTGGCACTACAACCACTTGGGTTCATTTTGGGCGCAGGCAAGCACTTCAGGCCAATGGAATTCCAGGTCATCATAGAGAGCCTGCCATTAGCTAGCCAGGTCCGGAAGGGAAGGTTGGCCCTCCGACCAAAGAACTTCCCCACAGCCGAGCACCACCATTCTGTAGCCCACTGGCGTCTTTACTGACTCTTGCTACCTGGAAAAACCGGATAGAAAGAACAAAATGAATAAAATGAAAGGAAATGAAACAGAGGATGTAATGTAAAATACTGTGAAAATACTAAAACAAGCTCGGAACGTCAGTTACAGGAATCAAACCTGTGGCCTCCCAAATGCAGCCCATAAATCTTACCATATTTTTTAGTAGTCTGGGAAATATGTTTTTTTCAACATTTCAACAAACGGAATTTGGGGATAGTGTTGAAATCTCCTTTCTATCTGAACATTCTACAGATATTTATAAACATTCTAATGCTGGTTTGAAGGTAAAATAAAGCAGCAGATGAGCTAGCTCATAAACACTTAGCCTACTAAGTGATCACAGGTTTAATAACATAAAATGTTGAAATGAAAACTTCAGTAATGCCGCGAGTCATTATTGCGATAGCGCGGTCGGCGCGCAGAGGGACAGATTGTGAAGCGCGGAGACAAAAGGCTTGCAGAAACAGATAAAGTTAGATTACTGGAAGGTTCGTGTTTCGCTGGCACCATCTTGTTTGTTACAGAACATTCCACAAACTTCTGGGACCATGAATAGATGTATAAAAGGAAGCCGCGGTTAGTTAGTCAGTAGTAATCGGAACTTGATAGTCGCAATTGGATTCGATCAGCTGTGATTTGAAAGTGAACTCTTCTGCTTATTTACGTGTACAGAAGTATCGAGAGATTGTGTTGGTTTATGTTACGTCATCTTGCTGCCAAGGGTGTACAAACAGTGTGTTTCTACGGAAATAAAGAGCATTTTGAATTTCTGCAACTTGGGCTTTTAATTCTACGAAACCACAAAGTTACAGTATGGTAAACAATATCAAGTTTAAGTTAATCGATGGAAATTAATCGTTCTTTCACACTAACCGTGTATAAAGTAAGATTTCCAATAGATTCAAACTGAAAAATTCAATGCCATGGCCGGAATTTTAACCCTGGATCTCCTGGTTTCCGTCCAGTAGCTCTTATCCATTGAGCTACCATGGCCAACGTGCCATCACGACATTAAATTATTCAATTGACTGATATATATTTTCTCGGTAAACCGCTAGGGGCTCTCGTATTTGAGATATACCATTTGCGGTGACTTACTTACTTAAGTGCGTGGAGGTAGAAAACTGCGCAGAGCTATGATCCGATCAGGATCAATACAAACACCACGGGGCAAAAATAAGCCCGCTTTGGTAGCGTGGTGGTAGCATGTCTTTTTCCGGGGTTTTCCCGTATCCTGGGAAGACAAATGTCGGGTAACTCTACGCTCCATGGACCCCGGACTCATTTGAGCATCATTTCACCCATTCCATTCATCGTCGGATATGACAACGTTGGAGAAGGGGGGGGGGGGAATATGACCGAGAAATGAAATTTGTGATGTGATGAGGTGAAGGGACTGTGTTAATCCTACAATGAGCGAACATTGAAAAACTAGGCGTAAATGCTCTAAATGAGATTCAAAATCCGGAGAATAAATAACAAGACCGTCCAAATAATTAAATACGAATTTAAATTTATATTAATGCAAAATATGTTCCAACAGAGGGGATAATGCCTGTGCCCCAGTTGACAGACCAAAGTGAACCTCAGAAACTGATATGAATTCCAGGGGGTATAAAATGCGGTTAAAGGTTAGTCTTCCGACAAGGAAATTTGAAAGCAGGATTGATTTAAATCGAGGGTAGTGAGCATCTTAGCGACCCGGAAATAATCTGCCGCTGTGTGAACCTCCGGCATGGACACTGCATGTACTACGACTGGTTTATTAACCTTTCTGTAATCCACCACAAGTCTCCAGTCAGCATTTAGTTTTGGTACCAAAAATCATGGGCTGGAAAATGTACTGGTTGATGGTTCAATAATACTGTTGGCCAACATGACATCAATCTTTTTGCGTCAGATATCTATTTTAAGAGGAGATAATCGGAATGATGGTCATCCAATCGGAGTACAATCGAACAGTTCAATTGTATATTCATTGCCGGGGACCACACACAAAGTATCGGTTAATACCTCAGTAATAAATTAATAACCCGCAGAAGTGATTATTGTTGGCTCGGAGGTAAATATAATATACTAAAATAACTGTGATGAACTCCTGCGAAAATAGGGTGACAAATCGGTGGAGTAGGGGCGACGAAATAAAATGGTATGCGTTGCGATTTTTGAAAAAAAAAAAAACCAAAGTGAACGTGGTGTAGTCCATTGAAGCTTTAGTTTGAGGAAAAATCATAGAAAATGGTAATTCCGGAGCAACATAAAACACCAAGTCGCTGGCGAAAGTTCCAATTTTAATATGCAACACGGCATATCCGAGGTTCAGTGTCTCCTTGTAAAGAAGTAGAATTGAGAGTTCCACATTTCTTCGTCGGCAGAGATTCCCAAAGCTGTGCCTCAATACGGTTAACAGTAGAACCTGAGTCCAGCACAGTATAGGAAGATACATCATAACAAATGAATGTAACTGCGGGCTGGTCATTCCATGCGTTGGATATCTTCCCTCTCAAGATAGTCATCCGCCAGGGGTCTCTATGCAGACGTGCATTACCGTCCATTAAGATGAAGTGTGGACCAACTAAACATCTGAAAAGTCACGCATGTAGTTCGAGTACCTGTCTCTGTACCTCTGGGCATTCACAGTACGATCGTCGAAGATGTGCAGATCTGTATGTCCATTTACCTGTCCACACGAGAACGCTACTACCACCAAATGGGCGTTTTTCCACGATGTTTAAGGGATGAAACGAGGTTCCACGTTCTCTCCAGATTATTGTGAGACGAGAATCATTGTTTGAACTGAATGTAGACTCATCTGTAAACAACACATTCCTCCATTATTTCAAAGTCCAACACTGACGTTCCTGACTCCATTGTAAACGGAATCGTATATGTATTCGAGTGTTTGGGATACACACTGCTGGACGTTTGGCATAGAGGCCGACTGTCCTGAGCCATCGGTGTATAGTGTGCCTCGAAACTCGAACACCTGAGGCGGTTGCAAGGTCTGAAGACAGTTATCTTGCGGGTTTCCTCCCCGTGGTGCTGTTGTCACATATCAGTCTTGTTGCGTCGTTGTGCCTCTTGCGCAACCAGGTACAGGGATCCGAATATCACCTCTTGTTTCTTTGAACCGCCGCCAAGACACTTTGTGGCACATTCAGAATGACTGTGATCTGTGACTGACCTGCCTCTATACGTCCGAGGCCCAAATGACCTTGTTGTCGACGGGCCCTAAAACACCACACACTCACTCTATACGTCCGATAATTCTATCCTTCAAAACAAGGTCCAGTTAACATCTTTGTGACATGCTGGTCTGTGTTGTAAATATCATGCAAAGCAATTACACTCTGTTCACATGAGAGAACAAAACCGAAAGACCACGCGCTGGGTCTGGTATCCTGGTAATAGTTTGCTACTTTGATTTTATTAACCTTTGAAGCAGGAATTCACTTATCTACCAGAAACCACTAATAAGGGGAGGCATGAACTGTGATACCATTTAATGGCACTCGCTCACCGTTTTCTCTTTCAATTCTCTGTTATCCGAATTGTTTAACTTTTAGACACCAGTTTAAGCATAATATAAAACAAGCAGTTACGCAACATTAGTTTGCAAACGATTGAAATATTACTGTTAATAAAATAGGTAAACATACTATATATGCCACCAAAATATTGTTTAAATTGTTTGAAATTTGCTTATATACACTTATAAGTGAGCATTCTTTTTTATTTGTTCCATTTATACCCCGTCCTTAACTCCAATGGTCATATCGGCAGCCATTCTGCTTTGGAACATATAGAAGGTGTTCAATCATTAGATCACACTCTCATTCATACTTCCGGACTCTAGGGAAGATGAGCAATTATTATGGTCGGAGAAAAATCCTCACCCCCACCGCCCGGAATCGAACCCGGGACCCCTAGCACGGCAGGCAGGTGCTCTACCGACTGAGCTACTGGGCCAGTCAAGCATACTTTTGATAGCAGGAAAAAGTATGCTTTCTATTGAAATCTGGGCCTAGACATGAATTAACAGGTGCATCCTGAGTTTATTACAAGCAGTAAAATCGTTCCCAGTGTAATTACAATTAAAATTTAATATTATCTAAGCGACCTGCAAAATTGGGATTTTAAACCATGCTTTGAATCAAATATCAACCCACAAGATTTCCAAACCGCATATGTGAACATGTACTTTCACAAAATAATTATTGCTGAATCATTTGCCAGATTTCATATTTGAACGACTGCATCCTATTATGAATCGCCATCTGTCATTTTAACTTAAACGAGTCAGTAAGAATCTTATTACAATATTTGCACTGAAATGTGTTAGGATATGTATGTTTTAATTTAATCGTGAATTGGTTATGTTTTGTGCTGAGAGTTTTCCCACAAATTCTATATTTAGATGACTTTCTTCCTGTTTCACACAGCGTGATTTTTCAGATTGTACCGAGCTGGGACATTTTTCTCACAGATGATGCAGACATACTTTTTAACACGATAGAAGATAAATATGTATTTTATGGCCTATTTTTGATACAAACTCTTTGCAACAAATATCACACGGATAATACACCTTTCCGAGCACGATCTGTTCAGCTGTGTTACATTTCCGATCCTTGCTTCCGATACACAAAATGTCCACATTCATTTTCAAACTTTCATCATCCCTGGAGGTACGCCGCATAGGCAGTTGTGGCCCTTAACTTGAGTTTCTTAGCAAACCAGATAGCTTCTGAGAAACTGTAGGACCTTCCGACGAGAAAGTTTTATCTTCTGATGAGGACAGAAGACTTTCACTGTGTCAAACAGACAATACGAGATATGCTCCAGAACACGTTATAACCAAGAACAAGAGGAACCGAACAAGCTTGGCTGTGTGGCGTTGGATGAAATCAGCTGGAATCCGTAAACCCCAAGTTGCACCCAAAATGGATTCTGCGGAGTACATCCAAGTCCTTCAAGCTTAAACCCTTCTTAGTGTGCAGGTAGTTTATCCACAAGAGGGGATATATGTTATCAATTTTGCACACGATAATACCAGTGTTCGCACTGTCCGAAACAAGATATCGTTACAGGCTCATCCGGATGTATGCACTATTAACTGGCCTTCCAAAAGTCCCGACCCAAGAACACATACGGACATTAATGATACGCGAATGAGTTCCTAGTCGAGAGCTGAGTGAAGACGTACTAGAGCACGTATCCGAGTGTGGTGATGATGATGTTTATGATTTATATATAAGGGCCACAAATTCATGGTCATTAGCGCCCATTAAAAAGTTAAACCATGTCAATAGCCAGAGATACATTTAACTACAAATTACAAAAGATCGAAATAAAATGGGAAATAAAATAAACATACGCAATTAGGGACAAAATGAACCACTATAAATAACAATAAATAAAATGCCAAAAGGCATAAAACAATTTTCTTTATTAAATTCTGTAACTTAGCACAAAAGACAATTTTAAAACTACCTGTGCAGCGGTGGTCGAATCACTTTGGCCCTTTTTCGGTGTTAAGCCAACACTCTTTTCAGAATTTTTATCCAGCTTTTTTTCACTATCATTGTGACAGTGAAGGCAGGAACTTCCTTATTCATATCCTCTATGGAGGAGGACCGCTTACCAACTGAAAATCTCTGTTCGAGAAACTGGAACCGATCGCAAGGTGCAATCGACAAAGATGATAGTCGCCAATCTGAGCCCTTTCCAGATGATTCCTTAGATGTTCTCGGAGGAGATGGTCGCGGACTTTCGCGCTGGAAAGCTCTCTTTTTACTGGTCTTATATTTTCCCTAAGGAAATCAGTTCTTTCACACGAAGTCTTGAATTTTCTTGGAAATGCATTATATATTACTGGTTCACATGTCGCTTTTGAAGCAGATGGTTTCGTCGATGAGCTGACTGAAACATTCTTCTTTGGACTGGACTTGGTAGGAGTGCTTACTGTTCTTCGTGCTGGTGTCTTTTGCTTTAGCTGTGATCTTGGTGTAATTGTTCTCTCCGCAATTACTGCCCCGTTTAAGTCGCTAGTTTGTGTTGCGATTTCTCGTCTAGGTACTGGCTTAGATGCAACTACACTATAAAGAACAAAAGGCTTACGAACACGCTAGAGCTTCCGGGCTTCCAAGAAAGACAGTCCCTTTTACCCGGATCTCTTGTATAGCCCTTTCCTCCATAAAACGGGGGAATTCTCGGGAGTTCAATGAATCCTTTGCAGTTGACACATGTTGCAGGTGAAGTACATGCATCATCATGCTTGACTTCCACGCACTCAAAGCAGATCAAAGAGACTCAACGCTACACGATGCTGTCACCCGAAAAACCTGTGATAGTGTATGACTACTGATACTGCCCACAAGACTAATGCGTCATCCACAGAAATCTATAAAACGTCACATATTGTAATAACAGACCAATCACACAAGCTATATCGTAAATTCTCAAAGGATGACACTTAGGTTGTTGACTTACATTGCTAAGGTTTAGGTAGAAAAGCTTGTTACGTATTTCAAATTACTAACCTTCCACGGAATGATGAACTCGAAGGCAAAATGTTCAGACACAATGATCTGTAGGACCTTTATGTTTTAAAATATGTTCTGTCAAACCTTGTTTTCTGGCGTAAGCTTTCCCGCAAATTTCACATTCGTATGGCTTTGCGCCACTGTGAGATAGCACATGCCTTTTCAAGTTACCATTATCGGCGAAACTCTTCTCACAAATGTCACAATTGTATGGTTTAATGGCGCTGTGAGATAGCATATGTCTTTTGAGATCATCATCGGATGTAAAGTTTTTGTAACAGGTTGCACAATGGTGATCACTGACATTTTCATGTTTCACAGCGTGCTTTTTCAAAGAGAAATTTTTTGCATAACTTTTCCCACAGATGTCACATCTGAATGGTTTTATGCCGCTATGACTCAAAATATGTCTTCTGAGGTTACGGTCACTGACAAAGTTGTTGTCGCAGATTTTACATTTGTATGCCTTTATGCCACTATGAGATAGCATATGTCTTTTTAATTTACTATTATCACCAAATCTCTTCTGACAAATGTCGCAACAATATCGTAACACATGTTTTTTGAGGTCGTCATCAGATGTTGCACTACGGCGACCATTTAAGTTATCATGCTTTACAACGTGTTCCTGCAAAGAGCATTTTTTGGCATAACTTTTCCCACAGATATCGCATTCGAATGGTTTTAATCCGCTATGAGTTAAAATGTGTCTTTTCAGCTTACTGTCGTCGTCAAACCTCTTGTCACAGATTTCACATCTGTGTGTCTTTATATCACTATGGCATAGAACATGTCTTGCAAACTTGGCACTATCAGCGAAACCCTTTTCACAAGTTGGACATTTATATGGAATCATCCCGCTATGAGACAACATATGAACTTTGAAATTACGACTTGTAACAAAGCGTTTGTCACATATACTGCAATAGTTAACATTCACATGCTCATGTGTCAAACTGTGTAATTTCAAATAGCGACTTGAGGCATATGTTTTTCCACACGTTTTACACGTATGCGGTTTTATTTGAGTGTGTTGTAATTTATGTCTTTTAAGCTTATGTTTGTCACTTACACCCTCACCACAAATTTCACATTTGTAAAACTTAATGTCGTGATGAACCAAGACGTGAGCCGTTAAATTCTCGAAACTCTTGTTACAAATATTACAGGAGTGTTCTTTTATACCGCTATGAGCCAGCACATGCATTCTGAAGGTTGTGTTATACTTGAAGCGTTTGCCACAAATATGGCATTCGTGTGATTTTACATCACTGTGAGATAAAAGGTGGTGCTTCAGCATTGAAGTAACGGCAAAAGTTTTCCCACACGTTTCACACCTGTGTGGTTTAGTATTTTGGTGGTTCATAGTGTGTATCCTGAGGCTTTGCTTTGTACTATATGCTTTCCCACAGATGTCACATTTGTTTGGCTTTACTTCGCTGTGGGAAGTCAAATTCTTTCCAGAATCTTTATCACACCCTCTGAGTTCTTCACAATCACTGTTTTCATTCTGTTCAACAGCAGTATTTCTCACCAAGGAACTCGCATCGTGCCTTACCAGACCAGTAAATAACCTGAAAAGTTTTAAAGAAAAATAATTCAGTGTTATACAACACGTCAAATCGGCATGACAAAAGAAAATATATGTTATAATTACATTACTTTTCAAACAACGCTATCGCAAGCTCATCTTACAAAATCTATTTTGTCATCAATTTAATATCCATCCAGATAGAAGTTTAAAGGAAGTGTCACATTTAGTTTGCTGCATGTACAATAGAAATATCGGAGGCTCACACGACAACAGATGTTTAAGTTACCGACAGTGAACCAAAAAACAACGGAAGGTATCTTAGTGTAAGAATATAACAATGTGAACAAATCTCGGAACTCATGTTACAAAAGCCTCGACGTGGATAGATTCTATACACTACGTATTTTACATTCTAGGTTACCAGTAAATACGATAGGGGGTATCCAGCACAGGCCCTGAAAGTGCGCAAGATGGCGGCCATGCGCAATCTATATATTTAGATTTTGACTGCGTTTAGAGGTTATAGTTAGTCCTCTTAATTTGCTGTAGTTCAGGATGTGTTTACAAGTATTTCAGTCCCCTCATGTTTAATCATTTGCACTATGCCTCTAGTCTAACCTAACATAACCTGGACTACTGCTGTCCTTAGGGCCGTGCCATGGCTCAGTGGTTAGACCGCTTGGCTCTCACCAAGGCGGCCCGGGTTCGATCTCATGCGACCGCAAAGTGAGATTTGTAGTGGACAACTCGGCGCTGGGGCGGGTTTTCTCCGGGATCTCCGGTGTCCCCCGCCATCTCATTCCACCGGTGCTCCATCTTCATCTCATGTATCATCAGTGTATTCACCTGCGGTGCCGTATGTAGTAAAAGCGGGCGTTAAACACTACACATTTCATTTCATTTGCTCTCCTTAGGTTCCTTTGCTCTATCCTTAATGTGTTTCTTTGCTCCTGGAGTCCTTTGCTCCATCTTTTAACCTAACTGTAGTAACTGTTCTCTTTTCTTAAGTTCCTCTATCCTACCCCTTTAACCTACCTAATATAGTCCTTGCATGCTTTCTTCCATCATTCCTTAAGCCTTTTTTGTCATTGGCATCCGTTCTCTTTTTTTAAAGTATTCTATTCCTACCTCCTCAGCCTATCCTAAGTATGTTTCTTTTCTCCCTCATATAAACCATATCTTTTAGGCTCAGATATTTTGTATCATGCTAACTGCTTGTGTGTGTGGGGGAGCTGTAGAACTTGAGGTATATCGATGTTAAAGCTGCTAGGACTATCTTCGTCACTACTAGAGGTACATATAGTGATTAGAGATCTTTTTGCAGTAATTTTGCTCTTTGGGTATCCGTTTCTGTTTGCCTATACACTGAGGTCTCTTTGTTGCTAGGGATTCTTTTCTTCGTGCTTGCTTTATCCTTTCAGGAACTCTATTTCGTGATTAAGTCTTTTGGTCTTGGAGGCTAGGTATATTGGTTAAGGTGCTTCTCTCTTCTGTTCACGTGGTTAAGTCTTGATGTGTGGAGTAATGGATAAGCTTTTAAAAAGACGCAAACTAGTGCAAACATCATTTCCTAAGTGTTACTAATAAAGCGAGATACTAAATTTAGTAAATTTTCCTCATTCTCGACATGTGATCATATGGTGCTGAGGTTAAAGGCTGTAGCATCTAGTGGATAGGTCTTATGGACTCTACGTTAGGTGTCTTGGTCTAGGGCTAGAAGTTATAGAATAAAATATCCCCTCCTTTGTACTTTACCTTGAGGATTGCTGCCTCGATTGCCTTATTCCTTAGCTTTTTCAATCTCGTCCCATTGCACAATAGTGGTTGGTTAATGTTACACAGCATGATCACAACTGATCCTGCCTTTAATTTTAAATTGTGAAGGGGAGTCCAGGCATTTCTAATGAATATAAAAACTCTGTGGGACAGCTGACTACATCATCCTGGCTTATAACTGTGTCAAATTATTTGTAAAAACAGCAACTCCCCCGGAAAAAACAGACCCCTAGAACGTAATTATAACTTACCAACACGACTATTAGCTTTTCAGTGGGATCAGCACATGACGTAGCTCGCCGCACAGTTGACTGATTCTACGAACTAAGTCATGTGGTTTTCTCCTTGCCATAGCAAAATAGTTTCCATGAACTTCACAAAGTCACAAAGAAATTCAAGTAATTTTCTGCCAATTGTATCGCTTCCTACGAATATTAATAATAGGTAAGCCATAAGTAAAGGGTACGTACAGGATTAAGAAAAGGCATAAAATATTCCAAGTTGGTTGTTTTCAACTATCTCTTTATACTCTCGAAATTTCAAACTTACTGAGGAGCAATCCATTGTCAGATTATGTCCTTGCTTTGTGCAAGGAGATTTCTGATCAGTTTGATACATTCCAGTACGTTACACATAGACGTATTGACGAAGTTCGTGATAGCTGACATTGCGGCTTGTGAATCATATAATATGAACGACTT